>PVHY01003423.1:0-37580 GCA_004024945.1 Uropsilus gracilis
AAAGACCAAGAGAAACCCACAGCGCAGTGCAGGAGCTGGGCCAAGGGCCTCAGTAGGCATTCCTCCAGGAGGGCACCGGACGGCTCTAGACACGTGGCAACATGCTCACCTCCACGTAGGACAAGAGAAGTGCCCACGGACACACGCTGAGGTACAGCCTCACCCCACGAGAGCGCCCCCGAGGAGGAGCAGTGCTATGAGCCAAAGCACCGAGTCACTGAGGGCTGCTGGAGCCCCTGGCTCCATCCCTGCGCCCCGGGCCAGCCTGGCCTCTCTGGCCCGGGGGAGGGAGGACCTGGCAACTGAAAGCAACCGAGCTGCAAACAATCCAGACTTGGAGCGCTGAGGAAATAAGGCAGTAGCCCTCGGCAGCCCAGAGAGGCTCAGGACAGCACCCAGTGCAGGACAACCGATCACCATGAGGGGGCATGAAGGGAACCGGCAGGACCAGGAGAGCCCCCCAAGCCAGCCCAGGAGATGGAGTGGGGACTGTTTCCCAAGTTCCCTATGAATGTAGTGCTGTCCTAAAAAGGAAGCACATCAGTTAATAAATAAAACTATGGATTCTACATCTATCCTTATCCAATGGGAAAAAAAATAAGTCAACACAGCTTCACCTTAGAAGGCCTGAGTTGATGCTCTTCCTTTCTGTAAACACTCACTTGCGCTTTTGGTTGTAATGGAAATTCTCTAGAGATCAGTTTATTTATTTATAAAATCTGTTTACAAAAATGATACGACAGTTTTATCAGGGTTCTTGAGAGAAAAGAACTATAAATGAAAATTATGCATACGTAGATATACGCACATACTGACATGTGTACATGCACTCACGTGTATTGTGGGAGAATGTGAAATTCCCTCAGAATATAAAATGTCTTCTCAATGTGTTGGATCATAATGCAGAATATGCTCTAGACAGAGCCTGTTCTATTCTAAGGAACTGGCTCCCATGTTCCGCAGAGTGAGTCAGCAAGCTGAGACCCAGGAGAGCATGATGTGGCTCCATTGTGAAGATAAACAGGTTCAAGACCCATGAAGAAAGATGGACTCTTGGAAACATTACAAATGCAAAGGGAGGGGAAACCTGATAACCTAGTTGGTGAACAGACAGGAAATTCATTCTTTTTGAGGAGGGTCAGCCATTACATTCTAAAAGAATTTCAGCTGATTGGCTGAGGCCCAATCCCACTAGGGAGGACAAAGCTTTCTGCAGCTTACCAAGTGAAAGGTTAAACTTGACTCTAAACACCCAGAAAATTCTAGTGCAATTTTCTGCTCAATCAGGTTGACATATAAAAAAGAACCATTACAGTCACATAAGGGTGATGTGTCAGATGTGCCACTATTTCATCTCTCTGTTTGCTTTTATCACAATGACCAATTGAACCCACAAGAATACCACCCTTAAATCGCGTGGTGATTTTGCTGCCCGCTCATCAACAATGAAGTCTGGGTATCAAAGAGGGTAAGCTCCCAAATCACCACTTAAAAGAGCAGCTATTATGGCCTTAGATCGGCAGCAGCTGAACTCAGCTGTGTAACCTCTGCTCAGAGGAACCCTTATTACAAGAAACCCCAGGACACATGCCAGGGGAATCCCCACACCGTAAAGGCCCAATATCAAAGTGTGACCCACAACACCACAAAGTACCAGGGGGAGCACCACTATGTGAATCCCCAAAATCAAAGTAGGGTTCCCCATTTTGTGCGAGGAAGGCGCCACATTATCAACCCTAAAAGTGAAAGTGGGCTCCCCCACTTTTGATATGGGCACCCCAATTTTTCTGAGGGAGACCAGCACTGTGGACCATCAAAATTCAAAGTTGGGGTTCATAGTCACCCCAAATTTCTTGGGAAACCCCTTAAACCTTCTGCTAGCCAAAATGGGGCCTTTTGCCCTGGCCAGGGAAGCCTCCAGTTATGACTAGGGTGGGTCCACCCCATTTAACCCCCACACTCATGACCAGGATGGGTTCACCCCCTCCAGTGTTAACTGTTAGCTTCGACACACCTCAGCCAGGTGGGTTCCCTTTACCCCAACTGGCAGGTTGGGCTTTTGGCAGCTGCCTCACCTGGCTGCTGAAGCCCACTGGACTCTCTGTGCCCAGTCAGTGGTGGGTGTGTTGACCTGCTTGGCCCTGTGAGTGTCCTCCCTGGAGGATCCCCCTTGGTCCTCAGTCGGTGCTGGGACTATTGAGCACAGGATGGGCTGTGCATCCTGACGGCCTCTTCATTATTCCAACCCACATCCCTCCCACCCCCAGAAAGATCAGAAGTACAGTCACTTCTCAGAGGCCACCAAGAGGTGCACTCACATCCTTCTCAGGGGTTGCTTGTCCAAGCACCTGAAACATCCCCCCCCCCTTTCCCTGTTTCTCCACCCTCCAGGTAACACCATGGGTATTGAATTGTCAAAGCAGCTCCAGGAACTTGCTTTCCTGCCCTGCCTACATCTGCCTGTCCATCCTCTTCAGGAACAACTCTGGGCTTTTTCAATTCCAGTTTCATTAGAATAGAATTGATATTGACACTATGCCATCTTAAGGTATGCGACACAATGAACATACATGTATATATAGAAATATATGTATGTATATTATCTATATATGTATGTATATGTATGTATATTATATGCATCATGTATGTATATATTATATGTATCATGAGTGCCCTGCTAAGCTTAGTTACCATCTTTATAATTCATATCCCCTATAATATTCCGTATAAATCCTTATAATCAGCACATCTTTATAATTATTTGTCCTGGTAATTAGAACTTTTGAATCTACTCTCTTACTGGTTTCAAATACACAAGATTAAGTCGCATCATCACATTGCACATGACATTCCAGATCTTCTTTATCTTTGAAACTGCAAGTTCATACTTCTGACCACCCTCTGCCTGCATTCCACTAACTCCCCCACTCTGCACCCACAGATGTAAATACTGTTCCTATGATTTTTTTAAATTCCCCACATTATTGAGATCATTCAGCATTTGTCTTTCTCTGTCTGACTTAATTCATTAGTTCTAAAATATCAAGGTCACGCGTAATAGGATTTCCATTTTTTGTAAGGATGTGCCTGTGTACACGTGTGTGTGTGCACACAACCATGCACTACTTAAGGACAGGGACTAATCCTGAAGAGTGCATTGTTAAGTGGTGGTGTCACTGTGTGTGACCCTCATAGAATATGCTGACACCCCTGGGTGGCCCAGCCTGTTGCACTCCTACGCATTGTATTGCAACAGTTTGGCTGTTGTTCATGTCACTCACTAAAGATAGCAATGGGCCAAATTCACTAAGATCCGTAGAATTCTTCGGACCCGGTTTCATTTCTTCTTAGACTACTTGTGCCAGATTCTGGCTTTTAAAGACCTCTTCATACATTCACTCTCTTAAACTCTAACGGGTCTCAAAATGATATCAATTCAGCTGACCCTTTAAATGCTACAAGGAAATGTTCTGAAAGTCAGACTCAATAAAGTCCACACTTAACATTCTAACAAATAAAATGGTCCAGGACTTGGTTTTCATCTCATGTATTGCCACTGAGGTGAGCATGTTTATCAGCAGCCTGGAGGGGTCAGAGGGCAGTGGGCAACTCTGGAGGGTTAACAGACACTTTTCTTCCCATTGTCTAGAGTCCCTATCTGTTGAACTCCTGTTCTTACCTGTTAGTCTAAGTGTAGAAGCCTCTTCTTTCACTGTCAGGAGCTGGAAGTCAGAGGCTGGATACGGTGTGTGTATCACAGCATGTTGTCTGCTGTGGCTGCACCCTGGCTTGTGATATCCTCAAACTGACACGGACCAGACTGGAGGTAGCTGTGGATGATCAGCTCCATCATGGGTTGATGGTTAAAAAAAAAATCTCCTTGCATGACCTGGGGTGAGTGGGTTGGCAAGGCATGAGTCCAGGTGCTGTGACCCTGAGCTCCGCCAAGAGGTGGGGTCTCGGAAATGTGGGTACATGTAAACAAGAGGGGTTGTGCTGCTCCTTGAACTCAACAGGCCTCCCTGATAATTTCCTCACCAGCGTTAGCTATGTTCTGATCTCTGTGAGGCACCAAGGACACATCTCTGGAAGTGTATCCAGAGGCCCAAGAACTCAGTCAGAGTGTATCGACCCCCAAAACCAAGGCTGGGTGAGCACTATTGCTGTCACCTTGTGTCTCTGCAACTGAGACTGAGAGTGAATGACTGTTTCACTAAGTGAGGATGCTTGGGGCAGGCTTCCCGTCACAGCTGTCTCCCCCTCAATCCTGCCCTCTTGTCTTAGCCCTCCCACCCCTAGCCTTATCTCCCCATCTATCTCGTGCCCATCCTAGGCAAGCTGGCCTTCTTTCTGCCACATCCTGTTTCCATGTGACCTTTGCCCTTGTCTGAGTCTCTCATTCCACTTTATCTGCCTGTAACCTCATTCTCTCTTCCCTTTGCTCCAGAACCACATGTCATGTCTGGTCAGAGTCCAGGCTGATGCTTCACTTTCAGTTACTGAATCCCATTCATCAGCACCTAAACCCACACAAATGTTTTCAGAATTTCTCTCGAGAAAGTAAGTTGCCCCCTGACTCCCAAGCTCCTGAAACAGTTTTGTATATGGAAAGAATGCTGTTGACCAAGACAATTCCTAAGTCAAAAGCACTCAAAAACCAAGCATTTTGAAAGTTCCATTTACTTTTTTACATAAGAACTTGTTTTCTTTCTCCATCAGGAAACAGAGTCAAACATTTTGCTTAGGGAAACTTTCATTTTATAGATTGAAAAAATAGTTCAAAGTGTTTCAGATAAGAAATGCCATGTGCAGTCTGAATGGTTACCATCATTAGCCACACTGGACAGCAAATGCTCTATTTTATGTAGTAATTGTATGTATGCAGTTAAGAGATTCACTGTCAAATATGGATTCAAGATTTGAACTGATTTTCCTCCATCCCTAAACGGGAGGGTTTTTTTGTTTTTGTTTTTTTGGCTTTGACTTCAACCTTTTGGTTTGATGTTTTAAAATTGCCTCAATCAACAATTCAGTGGCAACCTGTTTATTCAAATATTGAAGGACAAAAATAAAAGGAACGAAAGTAAAGAATGTAATTGATCACCTATTTTAGGCATAAACCTAATCCTTTACTCAACTATCACTTGGGTTTATCCAACACCACTAGCTGGACTTGCACAAATTCCATGTGGTGACTCGTTAGCCAAAACCCAGAGAAGAATGCTTATGAGCTCCTGTCTTAGACCATCTAACTCTTTGGCTGGTATTTTAAGGGAATGGCTGGCTTCCTGTCTTAAAGGGGTGAGATTCTATGAACTCAGGAGGAAAAGTCAGAGGAGGGGGCATGTGAGGGAGGTCATGCTAGGGCAGGGGGTGTGCTAACAGTCAGAGAGAAGCCAGCCCAGCATGGATTCATGGAGCCCATGTGGGCCTGAGTGACACAGGACACCATGCAGACAGTTGTTGACGGGAATTTCCGGCAAGCTATCGGTAATAATTTCAAACAGCAAGTCCTTCCCTCCCTCTTCTTGCCCCACCACCAGTATTCAGCCCTATCTGACATCCTCCATAGAGGCCCTCAGGCTGGTCTCTGTCAGACACTCATATGCTAATCATCACTCCCTTTTGGATTTGATCCACTGAAGCTGTATTGATTATGGGTCCAAGTTCTGAACAAAAGCCTGTACATGCCCCAGAAAGATTTACTTTAGAACAATTTGGCCTCAAGGAATAGAGGATGTGTTTTGTGTGTGTGTGTTTATTTTCTTCCCACTGCAAGCTTGTCTGGCCTGGTCCCTTCACCTGCTTATGCGAGTGCTAACCAGCCCCAGGCCATCAAGAGTCATCAAGAGTCATCAGAGCAGTGACTGCTCCTTGCTCAGGTTTTACTCACTCAGGGAGGACCAGAGGGGAAACTGTTCCCCTAAAAGTGGGTGATTCACAGGTAATAAGGTGATGGGGGAATATCGGAATAAAGAAAGATGTAATATTTGTAGATGTGTTTGTATATACAGATATACATGTAATAAAAAAAATAAAAAATTAAGATTCATTTCATTTCATTTCTTTCCAATTTCTTAATTGTTTTAGAATAAAATTTTGAAGAATTAAAAGAAAAAAAAGGTGGGTGATTCAAGGAGAGGCTCTGCTCCACTAGTCTGTCAGCTTTGATCTTCACAGGTCTTTGTGTGTCAAGTTTTGGAGTCTCTGATGATAGACCTAAGATATGGACTGTATGTTTGACTGACTAGAATACTGCCTGGGTCTATATCTCAGCACAGCAGTCCTGGAATGCATCGGGATGTTCATTCTTTCCAGGAGGCAGGATTTGCCAGTTCTAGTTGGTCTTTCACTCCATGAAGGACAATGAGAACCAGATCGGCTGCCTTGCCATCTCATAGGCAGAGGGTGAGTGAGAGGCCAGAGACTGGTGTGAGAGAGACTCCATTCCACAGAGACTCTTCTCATGCAGACTGACCACTGAGTGTTAGCGCATGCTCACTCCATGGTGCCAATGAGGTCTTTTCAGAGCACAGTTGTCCTTTTAAATCAAGCTTAACATGTGAAATTTGGGCTATTTCATGCAAACATCTGGGTCGCTGTCATCTTCTTGATAATAAACTACTATCAAGCATCTCTGAAGTTACATTTCCAAGTGGTCACTGTTAAATGTTAACATATGAAAACTGATTATTTCATTTTATTCTTGGCAGAGAGCATGGGGCAAATCTAAATGGACAGATGCTAATTTGAGTGGACTACCAATAGGTCTGGCCAGCATTTAGATGAGTATCAAACACCCAGCTGTAGTATTAGGGATAGAGGGATCTAACCTGACATCTTTTTTGTCCACCCGATTCTTGATCATGACTTTCAGGTGATTATTCATTTGGTCATTTTTTTCTAACCCATTTGATTTTCTAATCACAAAACACTGCTAACACCATAGTTAGACAATATAGTAAGGACAATGTCTTTACTATAGTCCTCGAAGCTTCTTTTTGGTTTTCTGCACCTGAAAGTTCCACAAGATTCAGTTTGTTTTCCTGAACCATCTTAGAATACATTCCAACACCTCCTGCCTGCTGAGTGCGGTTAGGGGAAGCACTGACTCCCAGTGTCCCTCCCACCCACTCCAAGGACCCCTCTGTATACATCTTTGTAAGTTCCCTATTTTTCTCTTTTCACCAGTGTTATGCAATCTTTATTTGCATGAGCACTCTAGCTATGCAGATGATGGACTTTCCTTTTTTAGGAAGGTTGTTTATTACCTTAAAGGAAAGCCGAGGCACCTTTTTGGTTTTCTGTTCCTCACAATCAAGGCATATCCACGGTGTGCAGTACAGCCTGCATACCTTCAAAAGGAAAGATTTCGATGAAATGTAAAAATAGTATGCAAAGGTACTTCAGCATGTCATTGTATATTTTCTTTTCTTCTTTTTAAAGTTTTATTTATTTTATTCTTTAAATCAGAAACTCAGTAAATGGTTTTTGGGTTACCTTCCCCCTTTCTTCAGGTAGGTGCCCCTCCATTCTCTCACACCCCACTCTTTGTTGTTTGCTAGTCTGTGTTAAGTTCATTAGTCTCTATCTTTCCTGTGGTAGTGTTCTTTCACCGGGTGAGGGACTGAGTTCTTGGAACCAGGCAAGCCTTGCTGTAGGTTTTCAGTCTTAAGTTTGCGTTGGTTTATTTTCATGCTTTCTTGTTGGAGGCTGTCTTCTCCAATCCCATCTCTGTTGTTTTGCTGCTTTACCTTATGTTCTGGTGTCAGATTTAGGGGGTCTCACCCCCTGCCAGTACCAGTGAAGAAGTTTCTCTGTGGATATAGGCATTTGTGATTGGCCATTGTAGATCATCTCCTCTGCCTCAGTTTGCATCTTTGCTGTGGGGCTGATGCCTCCGGTCTTTGGACTTCCTTTCCTCTCCCGTAATGTGGGGAGGGGCGCCTTCCTCTCCTAGAAAGCATCTCCGAAATGAGGTCTTGGGTCTTCCAGATGTGGTGAGCACAAAGGTACACTTCATGATATCGTGTTTCTATTGATGTTTCTCCTGTCTCACATGCATTGGTTCTTTCTATTGTTCATCAGCTGTGTCCAGCTCAGGCGTGGGGACTGGATTTTTACCTGGTCCCTCACCCATTTTATGATGGAGTTTGTATTATATATGTTCTTGCTCCTCCTAAAGATTAGCTGGAGAGTGAAATGGAAGGGGCATCCCCCCGAGCCTGGGCATCTCTCCCTCACAGACCCATGCATGGGGGTGGGGCCCAGATGTCCGGCATGTGCTGTCCCAGTCCCCCCTTGGGCTGGGGGCTGGGGCTAATGCCTTGGCCGATCTGGGCTGCAGATGGCTGCCCCATGCAACAAATATTCGCTGGTAGATGGGGCTAAAACCCCATCCGGTCCCCCCTCCCGGGCTCTCCAGGCTTCAGGGGGTCTTCTCTGCCTTTGCTCCCTCCTGGCTACGGGTGACAGGGGGAGTCCCAGGCCCCATGGAGGCAGCTGAACTGACCCGGTTATTCCTGGGGGAGGGAAGGGGGGGAGCAGCAGG
The DNA here is from genome assembly GCA_004024945.1 of Uropsilus gracilis. Classification (NCBI taxonomy): domain Eukaryota; kingdom Metazoa; phylum Chordata; class Mammalia; order Eulipotyphla; family Talpidae; genus Uropsilus; species Uropsilus gracilis. The sequence continues at coordinate 8,552 of PVHY01003423.1, forward strand.
CCTGCACCCCACTGGGCCCTCTGTACGAGAGGACACAACCTCACTGAGACCTCCCATCCAGGTGCTGCCTCATTGTGTATTTTAAAGGCTAACAGACGTGAATAGTGGTAGTACAATTTGTGCTTTTTTGTAAATATTTATTTGAAATAGTCACATTCTCTGGCTGTTCAGTTAAATTTCCTGCTTTGGATAAAAGTACTAGGTTGTTCTTTGCACCAATAAAGTAACTCCAGCATGAGATTCAAAATTCTAAAGTGATGCTCTACAAGAAAATATGCCAGTTATTTTGTTTATCTGTAATTTTGTATTTTAATATCTGTTTATATGTTATTTTATTTGGTCATGTTATTTTATAAGTGTTGCATGTCAACAGCTGAGTTCCCTGCAAAGGTGTCCTCTAAACTTGGGGGGGGGGTTTCCTCTCAGAGATACCCTGGGCAATCTAGCCGTCCATCTGCATGTATGGAGTGTTTCTAAGTCTCCCATTACTGATAGTGCAGCAGCTAAAACCTCTTGGCAGTGCAGTTCTAAGCTAATCCACTTGTAGAAAGCAAAGCTTTGGTTTCCTGGTCAGGCAGTTTTAAAAACATTAAGACCTTCTTCATTTACAGACCCTGTTTCTGCAGTGATGGAACTGGGCTTTCAATTGCGCTGCTGTGCTTGTCTATGTGTCCGTGTGTGCATTTATCTGGAGTGAGTCAATTTTCGTTGATATTCATGGACTTGATATTGGAGTCAGTTTTGCTTGACCTGTTGATTTTGGTTTGGAAGAAGGCTTTGTAGGAGAGGTCAAAGCCCTGTGGTTTCTGTCTGTGAGGGATTGTGCTGGAAGCTCAGGTACAAGAGTCAGAAAGTCAGGGTCCTACTCTTGAGCGATTTTGTCTGCTGGGAGTCAGGCAGGTGAGTGTTTCCTACACAGACTGGTAAGATTGTGCTTGACCACATACCCACCTTGGGGGCCTGCCTTCCCCCACTGATCCCAACGGGCTGAGCGCTGGCCAAGGAGTGTGGTGCTATTCAGAAATGTCTCCATTGGTCTCCTTGCTTCTTCTAAGTGACAATGGGGATCTTAGTTGCTTTTCATGACCTTCAGCCTGTCAAGATGATCAAAAGATACCAAGTAACAAGAATGAAGTATCACTAATGAAGATGCTTGACCTTCATCAGAGTGTAAAAGAGAGTGAGTCCTTTTACCACTGACTTTCTTATCGCCTGCTGTTACTGAGGGAGGATACACAGTGTCCTAGACTGTCCTTTTCACATTTCACAGGGAACTAATAACTGAAAACCATTTTGTGGGTTGTTCAAGATGGGGTTGTGATGAGCAAAGAAATTCCCTTAACTGTTGGCGACACGGCCCAAAACCTTCAGTGGAGGCTTAGAGGGCTGACAGTGCTCAACATTCCAGACTGTGTTTTCCTTTCTGTACATGCACACTGGTGTTCAAGCTCAAGTTATAAATGAAGCACAGTAAGAGGTGAACATCAATAAATATAACTGAAAAATTATAACACTATGCTGTATTAGGAGTTATGGGAATGTGATCTTTCGTGAAATATCTCATTGTAATTTTAGACAGGGGTTGACTGCAGTCAAGTGACATGCCAAAGAGCAAAACTACAGTTTAGTGTGGGGGTGGGGGTGGTGGGAGGGGTGCTGTTATCTAGATCCCTTCATTCTTTTGAACAAATAATAAAGGTGATTTTCAGATATTCTCTAGTACTCAAATCACTTTCAGATATCATTAATCTTATAATGTGATTTCTCTTTTTCTCCCTTAAGAAATCTTCTGAAATTGAAGTTAGTTCCATTTTTAAATCTCACAGAGGTTTCAGTTAAATTCATTTTCAAAATATATTTTAATAAGCTGATAGATTTAATTTTTCTTCATTGCATGTGCCAATGAAGCCACTGAAGCATTTGTTCAGTAGACATTTATGGCTGCTGCACCTACATGCTAAAATTTGGGAAGACTAAAGTAGTTCTTTCCATTTTAGGAAAGAACTAGCAGAAATGTCTCAGTGTGCCTGTCTGTGAGTGATGACTTTTTCTCCAGCTGTAAAAGTTAGTGAAATATCCCCAAGTTGACAGTGTCGATAATAAGCGATAGGATCTCTGAACACATTAACAAGTGCACTTCCTTAGAGGAAATAGCACTCGTGGTCTCTGATTCCTTAGTAAACAGAAAGTGTGTAAACAGCACACTGAGAGGTACTGACCAGTGCCACCATGGCCCTGTAGCCTCATTTCAACCCAGCTGTGTGTCTCTACAGTTCAGCTTCTGCAGACCAACAGCAGCATCTTTACTTTCATATATTATGAGAATTGCTGCCTTTCAACTGGAAGGTTTGTTCCTCTAATCCCAGAGGTCTTTTATTGATATAATCAGTTTTAAATCTGCCATGTGGCACATTTTCTGTATGTGCTCTCTTCCTGTTTTCCTGTTTGTTAGTTTGTTTTGTGTGGGGGGGGTGTGATAATTTGAAATGTCTATAGAAATTCTTTTACACATTGCATTTTCAAATGAACCTCCTCACACCCCTTCTGAATGGTGACTTTGGCATACCCTGACTAGCACTCCATAGCCTTCTTACTGTTATTTGGCAGCTTTATTTGAGAAATAAAAAGCTGACCAGGTGTGCAGGCCTTGACGCTTTCACCCTCTCACATGTGTCTGCATGACCTGGTCCTTCACACCAGCACTGTTGGCTGGCTTCACCACCCTCTTTGTGCTTGAAGCAGCATGTATGTATGAAGGTAGAGAAAAGTAGTTTTCTCTCCTTCTGAAGTTCTTCAATCCTAATTGAAGATCTGAGTTTCCCTCTAGCCTCATGTCCCTCCAACCTAAAGAAGAACTCACTTCAGCATTTCTCTCTGGTCTATCTGCGCCTAATTTTCACCCCACAATGCATGGGTGGAGAAAGTCCAGAGTGCGGTGATGAATTCTTTTCCTAGGTGATGGAAGACATTTTGCCTCCAGCATTTCTTACCAGTTCTCTTTGCTCTCCTCTCCTGGGACTTTGCATTGGGAGTGATGTGTTCCTTGTCAGCAACTGTAGAGCATAAGCAATGCGGTCCCTCACATCTGTTCACATACCAGATGCCTTCTTATCAAGTCTGTCTGAGTGGGAGCATCAAAACACCCCATGTTCATACCTCACTGGGCCTCAATAGTGTCTGAGGCAGAGAAAGACAAACCTGGAGGTGATGGGGGTGGGGTGGGGTAGTGGTGTGCGACAAGATTCTGGTGTCGATGCCCAATGTTCAGTTGATGATTTGGTGACACACAGAGTGGCAATATTTCAGACAAGGTCTAGCACATCATGAATACATTTTTAGGAAGAGCAAAAATGATCCTGTCAAGTGGGCCAGAACGTACTGTGGAGAGGTATAGCCCACACATCCCCACACCTCCTTGCCTGCCTCACTCCACTACTCATCTTGCCAGAAACCTGATCTGATGAGTCTCCTCTCATTCTGCTTCTGGCCCAGCGATGTCTAGGTGACCTGTCTATCTTGTCTAGTCTGTGTGCTGCTATACTCACAGAGCTTTCCACCCCTGCCTGCTGGGAAACCCAGAGTGGACCCGTTCTTTTTGTTCCTTGGCCTGTTCATCTGTCCTCATCTCCTCTTTTTCATAAAGCTTCCAACCTCTCTGGATTTTTTTAAAGAAAAGATACAATTATTTCTTATAAACAAACACTCACTCTTTAGATATGTCCCATGCAATAGATTTTATATCCATCCCTGTGCTTAAGCAATGAGACATCATTCACGGGGTTTCCTACAATGTTGTGTGCTGAGTCTGGCCACCCTACTCACTGGGACTGAGCTGATGTCCCTGGTGCTTCCAGCACCCCTGGTCTCTACAGTGGGGTTAAGAACCTGTTCCTCATCACACAGAGAATGAGAGGAGTCAGAAACCAATGTCCTGGGCCTCTCTGCCAAATCCTCCTGCTTTGTGGAACAAGCCTCTTACCCTTCGATCACAGCAGAGGCTCTGAATGGAGGTTCCTTTCCAGGGCTGTCATCTGAGGGGCCTCCTTCTTTTGGAGTCATCAAAAAAGAAGCACCGAGCTTGGCAGAACAATGACAACAACCAGGGTCAAAGAGGGAAGGCTGTACCATGAGATGATGAAAAAAAAATCACACGTGCCAATCAGATCTAGAACTTGAAATATGCGCCCAACTATGAATGAAAACTATCAGCCTTAAATATAAGATCATTCCATATAAGTCAGGAAATATAAAAATTAGGAAACAGAAATTCTGCAACTGTGGGGGCAGGGGAAAGTGGTCCATAAATGTGCGAGACTAGAAGACCAAATGATGCCATAAGAGAACAGGCTGAAAGAGGGAAGGAGGAGGAGACAAATATTCAAGGAGAAATAGCTACCTGGAGTCCTGATCCAGGCTATCTGGTTTCAGTCAACACTTCTGAAGGGAAGGCAATGTGAAAGACATATTCTAATGCAAAACTCACTTGTCTAGCAGCTGCCAAATGCCATTTCCCAACCGATTTTTGAAAATACTTATTAAAAATTAAAATATAGAAAATGTCACATTAAAAATATAACAAGAAGTAAAATGCCAAGTCTCTGTAATTTTATCATTAAACAAAAGGCAGAAGTCTTTGAATGTACACATTTGTGGTACACATTTGTGGAGGGTTTATTCAGTGGAAAATGCAGCAATAAACAGCAGGAAGGCCCTTTCACCTCACCTGTGTTTGCTGGAGGACGGAGAAGCCGTGCTCCCATCTCCCTGGCCTGGGTGTTCACCTTTATTCCCATTAGACACACTCTGCCATCGGAAACCCATATGAGGGTTTCAAACACAGATTATCCTTAGGAAGGGTTTAGGGTTTGGACAGATTAGGCCCAAAGTGAATAAAAATGAAAAGATTACTAGTTGTCAAACCAAACCCTGTTCTGCTCAAAGGGGCAGGAAGGGGCAATCTGCCTGGCTCAGTACAGAGTTTGTTTTAATGTTTTTCAAGGTATGTTTACATCACCAAGAATCTTGAGGGCAGAGAGGTGTCTCCCTTGAAGGACCCACGGTAAAATTGTACTTTTCTGTTCACTCATTTGTCCTGCATAGGCCTGACCCCTGAATTTATAGCCTTTATCTACAATGAATATAGTTTTTAGTATATAGTAATAAGCTATATAGTATATATGCATTGCATATAACATAGCGTATGCTATGTGATTTTGTAATCTATAGTGTCTTTTGCCTTGGGCCAGCCTGGTTAAGCCTTGAAGCTGAGTGACTTGGGTGAGAAAGTGTGAAAGAAAGGAGATGAGAGTAAAGCGGGGCAGGCTGGGGGGAGAGATTCTAGATCTGCTCTGCTTGCTCCTGCCCACTACAGCTTCTTACTAAGAAGTTTATCAATTCATAACCTGTTTGTTATACATAGTGTATTCATCCATTCCAAGGGTAAGAAACTTTTGCAGATAAGTCATGAGAAGGTAGTTTCCCAATTCCCAAAATATTCTCTCAGAATAAACCAGTTTAAAACACAATCATTATCAGGAGAATACAAGGCCATTGTGGACAGAAATGTTTCCCAGAGCCTGCGCTCACCTGAATTTAGCTCAGGGCCCTCCTGGTGTTTGAGAACAGGTTGCTCAACCAGCACATGCTTGCACTGTTCTGGATTCTCACAACAATTTTGTATCTCAATCTTTTTATTTGATACTTGCCATATATGCCATATAGTACATGCTCATTGAACCCAGTTGAAAGCATTATGCTATAAAAACCCTCCTTGATTCTCTATAGCTATTATCCTGACATGCTGGACATCACAGAGATAGAGTGTTATTTCCTTGGCTATGTGCATGGACCACACAGGAACACCGAGGTTCAAATTCCAGCTTTTAGAACTTTGGTAAGTGACACTATGCCTGAGAATTCTCATGTAAAGAGGAGATGCTGATGACAGAAATAACACCGACTTTATAGGCTAGCACAGCAAGACTAGATTAAATTGTAAAAACAGAAATGTCTCGTACACAGCAACATTAGCTATTTTTACTCCACCTGAAACTGTTCTGTTGGTTCCTACATCACTCCTTTTAATAACTGTTTTCATGCCTGGGCCACTCTCAAGCCACCACTTCATTCATGCTAACACTGAGTAAAATTGAGAACTTGTATACTGTGTAGTGTTCGGCTAAGGAAAGTGTATAGTGTTTCTTTTTCTCATTATACCACCCTCTTCATAAAACTCAAGCTAACAGTGAATAAGAAGTACCAAAATCTGATTTTTGGGGGGTGGAGGGTAGGGTGAAAAGAAAGGAAATAAACCGATCAAAGAGAAGTAGGAATACCTGGAGAGAAAAGTCCCAGTGAGCATTTGGAAGGAGAGTGTATTGTTTTAAGTGGAGACTTAAGTTTATAGAGGGAGGATGCCTTTTCTCTATGCAACTCAAGTGTTGGCAGTTCTGGCTGGTGAATTAAAACAGCCACTTATATCCTCTCATGTCAGACTCCACCCAGAGTGTCTCTTCTCTCCTTGTTTGCCCGCAAGGCAGGTATCTTGCAGGCTTTCTCCTTATTGGTACCCCTACCAGCTCTGTCACTCCTCAGCCCCTGGTTATATTTTCACTTGATATTTAATGAGAAATGAAAATATATAGCCACACAGATTCTCAGAAAATAAATGTTCACTGTAGTTCTATTTATAATAATCACAATCTATTAAACCACCTAAATACTCATACTTGATTAACTAGATTAAACAAATTAGTATGCCACTAAGTGATTTAAAAAAGAAACTGTTAGGGCACATGATTAAATGGATGTTGCAGTTTTAGATGCTGAATAAAATAAAATAAAAATGTTCACAAGTTGTTAAATTCTTTGTAGGACCTTGGGAACATGGACTGATCATAGTGGTGCACTTACAAGTGATACAGTGCAGCCCAAGTGGGATTATGTGACCTTTTTGACTAGGACTGGAAAGGTTCTACCTGGTTCATGGACTGATTCTCACTGCTTTGAGGCCATCATGCTTCAGGAGTCACCAGAAAGCATTTCACTGGGCAGATGCGTTTGAAGTCTCCACCATCAACTACTCTGTCTCCAGGCAGCTAATCATTCCCAGTGTTTCCAGCTATGGCCTGGGCATCAAGGGGCAGTCCCAACTGTGCCCGGTTGAAATCCTGACCCGCAGAGTCAGGGACAGATTAGGTTGTTCTGTGCCACTAAGTGCTGGAGTGTAAATTACCAACAACAGGGCTTGGGCAGTAGACAGTTCTCACAGATGTTATGCAGAGGGGAAGATACTGCTTACAGTTACAGACTGTGTGATTCCCTTTACTTGAAGTAGAAAACAAAACACAGAGCCTATGCAGAGAGAAAACAGACAAGTGGTTGCCTGGGAACTGGGGTGCGGCCAGGGATGTCTGGAGAAGGGCACAAAGGAATGGATGGCAGAAATATTTTGATTGTGGTACTGGTAAAATTTGGCTAAGTTCATTGAAATAGAATAAGTTACACTTTTGTAAATATGTATTTAAAAATTAGGGATAGAAGGAACAGAGACTAGAGAAGAACACTTCCCGCAAGCCCATAGAGTGGGTAGATATTTGTAGACTGAACATCACTAAATGACTCACACAAAACCCTCAGGGAAAAATGGGGCAAGGAAAGGGTCAGAGCCAGGTTTGGGCTCCAATGTACAATGTTACAGCACAAGATGCTAATTCTCAAAATTGGAATTTCAGTGATGTGAGACATCTGCTCTTTTTATTTTCCCCTAGAAGATTACATGTTCTTTCTTTTCCAGAAGATCAAGGTAATAGTTCATAGGTGATATGGTGTTGGGAGAACACCATGGAATACAACAATGTAAAAAAAAATATATATATATTCAAACAATAAAAATAAATAAACAAAATGTAAATGAAATAATGAAGAAAGGCCAACTAGAGACCAGAGAGTAAGTTCTTTATTTCTGACACCAGGTGTCAGAATTGCCTCAAAAAAGAGAAGTAGATTCTCTAACACAAGAAAAAGACATTAATCACCTCAAAATATGGATTTAAGATACTTCCAGTATCATTGACAGTGTTAGAAATGATAAGGCACGAGTGTTTCTTCTCTTCAGGTAATAAGCTAGTAAGATGTAGAATCAGATTGATAATTACTGAGAGAAAATAATGCAACTCTGTGTGTGTAAAAATGCATATATACGTGTTTACTATGCTCAGTGTATCAAATTTGTAATGTTAAAATATAAAAGACTGTCAAACTTAGCATCAAGGAAATATGGTAACTGATTTACTGCCACCTGGCATATGTGAGGTACATTCATGTGACTCTAAGAGACCATTTTTAGAGTACAAATACCCCTAGATATTCTGTCCTCTTTTCAAATCACTTTTATATTTACTTAGGAAATCACCATTCTCTTTCTCAAAGACATTGCTTCAATTTATGACCCAGCAGTACAATTAGTAGATATCTATTCAAAAAGCATGAAAATTCTAATGTGAAAAAATCATGCATACTTATGTATATAACAGCACTGTTCACAATTTTCAGTCATGGGTCCAATCAAAATACCCTGTGATAGATGAACAAAGAAATAGTGGCATATACTGTATAGAATCCTATACAGTTATGAAAAAAATGAAATCGTGGCTTTTGGGGGGAAAATGGTTGGCAATCGAGGTGATTTGGTGAAGTGAAATAAGTCAGAAAGTGAAAGATTGATATAGGATGGTTTCACTATCTGTGGAATATAAGTAACCAAAAACTACAAGGGCAAAATACATCAGGAGTGAAAGAATTTAATTGTTACCAGAGGGAAAAGTGGGGTAGAAAGAAGGGCTGGAGAAGAGAGGAAGAGAGGCTGCTGGCATGAGGATGTTGGTGGAGGGTGGATGGAAAATATGCACATATTAAAAGGTAAAAATGCAAACCCAACATTAAAATAAAATTAAAAAATAGGAAAGTAAATTTTTAGGTGAAAAACTGGTCAAATCTGAGATAAATAGGGAAGAGAGTCCTTGGGAACTCTAAGTTCCACATTTACTATCAAATCCAAAGTATAACCAAGATATTTGAGTGGAAGACAGATATTAGCTACTTACTCATCACTAGTTAATAAGGGAGGAGTCAATGCTATTGGATGCATATGGTATGAGTCTGAGAGAGCAATTTTTGTTAAGATGACTTAAAGGAAATATAGATTGTGCTGGTGATAGAGGCTATAGGTAGGGCTTGGTTTAGGGATAGATAGGTCCCAAGTAATATTTAGTGGATCTGGGTTTTTGTTTTGGCCACAGTCACATACCATTTGACACGAGGCCTGCAACTAAGACATACCCTGAGAATTGTATTACCATGGAGATCTGTGATGTTCAGACACGTTAGATGAGGGCTCTAGTGCTGTTCATGTTACGCTCACAAGAGGGCATCACAAATCCTCAGTTTTGCACAGAGCAATGAACTTGCTTTCAGTTCATATGTTGACCCTGGCTAGGGTCCTGCTTCCAGACTTCAGAAGTAAGCTAATCATCACCATTCTGGAGTTCTCTGCTCTACTTAGCTACAGCTCATTGGTCACAGTTCTTTTCACCCAGAAGAGTAGACTGAGATGCAAAGAGGGGGAAGGTTAAGAAACCCTTATCCTGGAAAAAGTTTAGTCAGTTCAATCAGGTCATATAGACCCCTCCCACCTTGCTGTGAAGACACCAAAGCCAGCTGGAATGAGGAAACCTATTGTAAGGTCTCCACCACCACCTGACTCAGCTCCTAGTTGAAAACAATGCTAGGAGAAAGACTCCTGCAGAGAATAAGTGATTTCCCCATAATCTCAGAGGGAAGGACCTTGTTGATAGTTTACTGGTAGGATTTTTTAGGGATGAATAGAGATAAGAAATTGAGGGGAAAGGTTGATAGGTGATAAAATGGAAACCTCTACGTGGAAATACCATGGGATTATGGGACTGAATAGGGCACATGTGTACATTTTAGTGTCTGGGGCTTGAAATTGTTCAAGAACAGAGAGTTGAACTTTTGGAAGGTGACTATATCTGCATTTTATTTATTTTAATAGCTAGTTTTATGTAATAGTAAAGCTAGTTCTGGAGAGAGGCATTCCAGTTAGCTCTGCTAAGGAGAATTCAAGAAAAGAGATTTAATTTTCATTATTTAAGATTTGCTTGTAATAGAGAAGCAATAATTATGTTAGGATTGTTAGAATGTGATAGTGGAAGGAAACCGAGTGAGTCATGTTCAGGAGGTGTCAGGAGAGCTGTCATTATTATCTTCAGAATGCTTGAAGAATTACACTTATTTTCCCATTTCAGTTATTTAAATTTAGTTTTTCACCACTATGAAACTATACAAAAGCTGAAGTGATGTAAAGTGAAGAAAATTATCACTAATTCATATGAAAAAAATTGAGTATCATTGCACTCTAAAAATAACATACCCAGTTATGCTAACTAACCCAAAATAGCAAGAGCATCGAATAAAACTGAAATGTATATTCATAGACTGTATAAAGGAGTCCAGGGGGAGGAACGTGGTGGGCCATGCTCAACCTCAGGGTGCCCGCTGCCTCTACAACAGCTGCAGAAAGATTAATGCTGAGCAATAGTTTTGCTTCTCACTTTTTGTTGCAAAAGCAAAAATTTTCTTCAGCTTCTTTTTTGGTAGTGGAGACAGACGATTGTGGGGATTCTGGAAAACTGAAGTCATGTAACATGAATTTTTGAAAAGTGGATTGTTACCTGCAAGCAACCCCATATCAATTGCCTTTAGTGCCTGGTTCTGTTTTGGTTCATCTGGACTAATTTTTCAGACTTTTATTCTCCCTTCCAGCTTAGTTCCATCTGTCTATGAAAACCTAATTCCCTATGCTTTACCTTGATTTGAATTTACCTTTCTTACATTTTGTGGCCATTATACTTGAGAGAAAATTCTTCTTCTTTCACTCCCTATGAAGAAGTGAACTCTCACCCTTGTTGAAGTTTATATTTTCTTAATTATTTGCCTATGAAGATACCGAAATCCAAGTTAATGTGATTTCAGAGATGAAAAGTTCTATCAAATTTGTAGTGTTACTAGAAGGTGGCAGTTTGGGAGATGGGCAAATTTGAAAAATATGTCACTCTACTATTCCAATACTTTGATATTTGGTGTAAATATTTGCAGTGGGGTAGGAAACCAATTTATCTTTAGGGATAAAAGAAAGATGACTAATTTTCTAAGTGTAAGGTGTAAAAATATAAGAAAACTGTGAAAAATCAGGGTAGTGCTTAGATAATAAGGCTTTCATGGGTAGATGAGAAGACGCTGGAAGAGTCATCAAAATGAAGAATGACTTTGTAGTCACCCAGAACAGAATGTTATCCAACTAGAATGGTCATTTTCTGATTCATACATTGAGAAGAGTAAACGTTTCTGAATTCCCCCTTTCTCTTTCCCATCTTTCTTACCTCCTTTCTTCTTGTGGTTTTTTTTTTTTTTTCTGACCCTCTGCTTCTCAATATTCACTTCTCTCTCACAGGATACTCTTGTGGATAAACTAGTAAAATCTAGTGTCAGATGCTGCATCTGAGATTGGCTTCTAGCAGATGACATGATGATTCTTAGGAAATTTGATTGTCTCCATGCAGCTCAGAGAGCAGATTCACCCTGACCCACAGTAAAGCAGCTGATCTCAGGAGTCATGATGGTGAATACTTTCTGACTTGGGAAGACTGTGGAGGCTATAAGGAGTTAAGAATTTTTAGTGTTAAAGCAGGAAAGGGAGAAGGAATTTAAGGGGAAAAGTCTTCAGTTATGGTTGTGTTGGCAGTAGTGTGGTGATATACATGTGAAGAGGGGTACACCCAGATTTATAAATCCTATATAGCTGGTATAAACCAACATTACCTCAATAGACTGATAAAATATAAGAAAGAAAATGAAAGAAAATAGTATGGAAGTTAACAGTGTCCTCAGCTGCAAAAAGTAAGACAAAAATAGAGAGTAGCTCCTGGTCAATGCAGGCCTGTTGGTGGTCTTGAAAAGAAGACTATTAAGAGCACAGTGGAGCCAGAAACATGATTGCAAGGAGTGGAGGAAGGAACAGGTGGTTCCTGTTGGGGCAATGATTAAGTTACTTGAAATGGCGATAGAAAAGAGATATTCAGGATGGACAGCAGAGTCCTTTTAAATCAAGGAGACCTTGGTTTGAGGTACATAAATGGTCATTGCTAAAGGGGTTAAAAATACAATACCCACAACTTATGCTTTTTATATACACTTGCTAATATCAAAGTGTTGTTTTATACTTGTTAAAAATTACAAAAAGTAAATAAAATAAAACTAAACATTTGCTACATTTCAAACACAGACATGAATGTTTATATTGCAAAATTTTCTTCCAGCTGCTACTTTTCCTCGGCTTCCTTCAAGCTCAGGGAACTCAGCTGCTTTCTCTGATGTGGCTGATCGGAAGACCCCCATGCTTTCTTGCCCCACTTAGCAACTCTAGATATAATTTTCAGCCCTCCCTGCCCCATATCAAGCTAATGCCTTCTCCTGACATGAAGTTTACAATAAACAGCAGTTTGATTTCTTTCTTTATTATCAGTCAATCCAGAAAGGAAGATTCTATTCAGCTCAAGACCCTCTTCTCTCCCGTGGAAAGTAGTTGCTAAGAGTGTCCCTCTTCTCAATTCTAAGTTAAGTGTTTTTGGTGGGGGAGCCATGGGGAGTAGAGATTGGGAGATAAAACAAGATAAGATGGGGCAAGTGAAAACAAAAGTGGTAAAGCTGTAGGACCTGTGGGAAAATAGACTTGTCTCAGAGTTTCTCGGATTGTTTTTCAAAATGACATTCCCACAGGTGGCCTAGTAGATAACATGTAAACTTAGATGTAGTCCCCATGTGTGGAACACAGCAAAATAATGTAACCTTGATATAGAATCCACATATGCGAAACATACTTCTATACTTGAGACCTAAGCTTGGTGCTGCACTAAGTTTGTCCATAAAGCATATAAAAGCTAATAGGGCTCCTCTGAGGGGCCTCTCACCGGCTGCCCATTGCTGAGTTGGGGGTCACTGCTTCAACTGGAGCCCAAAGGGTCTGTTTCTGCTGAGCACTGTTGCTACCTGTGTGCCTCACACAAATGCCTCATAATAAAGATTTGTTTCCTGCTCCCCACACAGGGGTTTTGTGACCTGCTATCTCATCTGCTGCCATCTAGAACTGGGCAAGCTTGTAGCTGAGGTGTTATAGTTAGGAATGGCGAGGGGAGTTGGGGAATGAGACAGGGAAGAGTGACTGAAGAGAGGGTACAAAATAGCAGGGGAAAATGCTGATGACTAAAGCCATTCAAACAAAAGGAATCAATCAAGAAGGGGAGTTCTCTGATGACATCATGGAAACCATCAAGATGAAATAACAGGAAAAGGAAACAGGAAGAGTTTACACCAGAAATGAAGGCAAAGCCATTCTCTCTGAGGTAACACTGGGAGCAACAGAGCCTCAGCCTTCAGGGAGATTTGGTCCTGGGAGGACATGCATGGGGAAATAAACCCAAATGCAAGCAGAGGAAAGTGAAGAAATTAGAATTCCCTCTCTGGCCATTGGTTCCATTCAGTGGGCAGAGCTGTCCTTATATGAGGAAAATGAACTAATGTAAATCAGCTAATACAGAAGAATATTTCAGAAATTTGCCTGAGATCCATGAAAGGATTGGTAGAATTGAAAAGTACTAAGAATCCTGCTAAATTTTGTGTGACTTTGTGGCGATTCAGTTAAATAGGACCTTACAGCTGATGAGAAAAAGAAAGGGATACTGTGGAAGTTGGTATGATTAGCATGGCAGAAGCTTAACTGCAAAGTCCAGGGCAGAATGGGGAAGACAGGCTTGTGATTCTGAATTGTGGCTTATTACACTGGGGAATAAAGTCAAGAAAGGGAGAAACTTCACATAGTAAAGCCAACACATCAGGGGAAATTCTGTCACACAAAAATAAAATATGAAGAAACGAAAGCTTGTGAAAAAGGGGAAGAGATGAAAATTACAGCAGAAACCATCATAGAAGGCACATTCCAGTTTCAAAGTGTTAGAAGGAATCATTTCTAAACAATGGCTTTTAAGGTATTTAATACTTGCTGAAGGATTGCTCAAAAGGGAGATGGGGGAGTGAAGTCTGATCTTTAAGGAAGTCTGATTTATTTGAAGCTAAAAATGTCTAAGCAATTATTTATGTTGCTCTAAAGAGGTGCCTAGAACATAAACTGTTATGGAGATGAAAGCTTCTTCATCCTCAATTCCTTCAATTATGTAGCACAGGTAATAGTTTGTAGGGTTGAACCATGTTTGGATGCATATATCTTTTCATTCACCAAAAACTGATAAATATATCTAAAATTTTTCAAGGTATTTTTGCAATATTTACCTAGTGTTTTAAAGAAATCAATAAGATATAAATATGACAATTATTTTTGTTCTATAGGGAAGAATCTATATATCAATATCAATATTATTTTTTCTAATTTATTGCATTGTCAATTATATGTTACAAAAAATAAATATGTTCAGTTTAAAAATTGACTCCTAATGCCAGCAATTTGGTCAGGATGGGAAAGGGATGGTAATAAACTGTCTTTAGAAGGCAAATTCCTTAACAATATTAACAGACATTTCTGCTTTGAGTTATTATGTGTTTCCAACTCTATCCTGATTCTCTTTGAATTCATAGTACATGTTAAGTATCAATTAATAAAGTGCCATTTTATGGTTTGAGAAGTAAAATTCCATCCATTTCAAGAGAATGTCACCACTCCAGAGGATAAAATGGTGAAAGTCTAAATTACCTTGTACACAACTTGGTTTTGGGACTAAGGGCATTGAGTTTGAGTTCTATGACTGCCACATGGTTTCCATACAATACTAGAAAATTCACTCAGCAAACTCTTTGACCACAGATTCTTCCCCTATGAAACAAAAGTAATACTTGTTATGCTCTTATTTTATTGATTTCATTAAAACTCTAGATAAATTCTGCCAAAACACCTTGAGCAATTTATAGTGTTGAGCAGATGTATGGAGGTGTTTTGATGGTAAGCAGAATTATGCCTTTAAAAAGTAATTTATAGTAGTTAAAAAACATCATGCATATTTACCAGACTACATGCATACTGTCAAACAGCAAAAGAAAAGTATACAGATGTTTTGTCTACCAATATGCTGACTATTGAGAGGTTTCCAAAAACAGTGTTTATAATAGCATTTTTCTGAATAATTTTATGATCCCTAATAAGCTCAGTAAATAAATTCATTTCAGGTGCTAATTTGGTAATATGCCAATTATAGTCAACCTTTAAAAATTGCTCAAATACTTAAGCCACTTTTTAAAAGATATATTTTATGACAAATGGGAGTCATTTAGATATTGAAAATAATATAACAGGCTCTGTTAGCTAAGCCAGGGAAAAAGGGCTAGGTACTAGTTCAGTGAGCTTAGATGCCATCTTTCCCACAATATGGCCACTAATTTCCATATGGGAATGTTTGGCCTTCTGTGGCAGTACTGTCAAGATGGTCCGAGACATTTGTCTAGATATGTGACTCTAGTACTACCACAGACCTACAGTGAAGATCAAAAGTATTCCTTTTTGAAAATAACCACACAAAAGCTTCAAAATTTTGTGCTTTTATTCACTGATATTATGGTGCTTTAAATCAAGAGATGAATGGTCCTTGATTGCTAGATGAAAATACAAGTTAGGCAGACTTCCAAAATTTGCACTAGATGTGACAGTGAAAAATATCTGATACAATGAAAAGCATTTCAGTCTTGATGTGCTATGGAAAAGCACACTCGTTAAGAGCAAGGAATACAGAGCACGGAGTGACAAATGGCTCACAAGCTCTGCTCTCCTTTCTTCCACCAAAAGCTTCACTCTTGAGGTGCTGGTAATACTTTCATGAACTAAACTAGTAAAAGTAAAGGACTTACACTAGAAGTCACTTAAAATTTTATAATTCTGGATTAAGTCTACACAATTCAGCAGTACATGTTAAGGTGTTTTGGACAAAGACTAGTGTCCTTTGTTCTCTGAAGAGCAGAGCTGAAACAACAGCAACATTACCCTAAAAAATATATCAAAGGTCAGACTTACAAAACAGGTAACTAAATACTGGTAAAGGTGGAAAACAGAATGTCAAGTATAAGCATACTTAAAAAACATACTTAAGTACAATGGTGAAAATACACAAGAGTTAGGCATGGTCAGAGGTCTTGATTCTTGGTCTGCAAGGTAGCTTCTCACTGCTGTAGATTTTTCGATTGACTCTCTGATTAAAAGAACAAAATTGGAAGTTATGGTTATTATAAATCATAAGATACTATGTTATGTTTTATATATATATATATATATATATATATAGTGGTAACCAAAATTTGTGAAGTTTGAATTATTTCAACAATCGTGCTAAGAGGCAACAGCATTAATTCCCTTTTACAAGTAAGAAAACTAATCAAGTCCTTTGTTTCAAATCCCACAGCTAGATTTTGGCAGAACTGCCAAAAGAATTGAAGCTTCTGAATACCAGGTCAATTTTCTTTCCATGATACTAAACAGACTGTCTTATCCAATGGTGGTGGTGGATATTTATTGAGATACTATGTCTCTGGTATCTGGCAGATTAAGATGGGCACAATTTTTATAATTCTCTGCAGAGTGAGTTGACAGAAAGGGTTCACACTGTGATGTCAAATTGTGCTTGGAAAACGAATAAGTGATACTCCTTAACTTTTGACCTAATTGCTTATTTCCTGAGGAGATTATAGTGGATGGTGTATGAATTAGTTATTCTCTTTATGATTTCTCTTCCAATTCATCTCTGAAAAAAAAAATTTGGTCTTTCCCTACCCAAGTTCATGTCAGATTGTATAGCAGGTATATTAAAAGCAATAAAATAGTCAAATTATGTAGTGTGTTCTTAAATGCTATTGGTTTTATGACTACTTGCAAATGACAACCATCTGCTCTTAAAAATAAAATTTGTTTATGAATCTTTTAAAATAAACTTTCATCTAAGTTTATATTGAACTCATCACTACTTTACAGAAATTTGTACAATTTTTAGTATACCTTTCAACGGTTCTAAACTCATAGATGACAAAGTAACCACTTTTCTCATTAACTTGTTAGAATACACATAACCCTAAGTTATTCACATTCATAAATGGTGACTTTTTTCACTGAGATTTAATCATTTTTAAAATGCAAAATCATGCACATGATATTCTGGAATTCAGTGACATTTTTCTCATCATTTCTGAAATAGAAATGAAAAATTTTGGGCATCACAAAAGGAAAAAAAGGTCTTACGTGATATGGCCTGAGTATCTTCACAATCAGCTCCAGGTTTTAACTTACAGGTTCTGGCCTCACAGCAAAGACTGGTGCATTCCTATAAATACACATATATGGGAAAATGGGTTCAGTGTTTTCTTTCTACAGACTAGATGCATAGAATTCTATCTAGTACATGATGGTAATGAAATTTCATTTTTGAAACTAAATATTTCTGCTATATGAGGCCTATTGAAAATGACCAAGGAAATTTAATAATAGGGAAAAAATGTTAAGAATAATGAAGACCTACTTTTAGAAGGACAAAAATAGATCCTTCAATTCAAGAATCATTCCAAATAACTCTGGTCTAGATGGTATTATATATATATATATATATGTGCATATATATAGTATATATATGCACATATATATACATATGTTTGTGTGTATAAGCTATACGTAAACTATATATCTATGTATAGTTTCAAGCTATAAGGGAGATGTTGCTATACTACTCAAACGGGCTGACAATAGAAAAAGAAATTAAAGCCTCAATACATTTTATTAAGTCTATATAATACTGCTTATGAGAACTGGTAATGGTATCTATTAAAATAAATGCAAAAATTTGAATAAAATATTAGTAAAATTAGGCTATTAATAAGATAATTATCTTTTATGACTATGCAGGGTTATGACTATGCAGGGTATTTTTTTTCACCAAAAATGAAGGGGTATAATGATTGCACAGAATAAAATAATGTTGTCCATCATATCCAGAGACTGAGATGAAAAAACTATATTGTTACAATAAATGACAAAAAACTAGTTGATGAAACTTCAGTAGCTTTTTTTTTGTTATTTAAGGACATATAAGTAAATTATGGAAAGAATTATGTATCACCAAGATAAGTAAAATCTAGCTGATAGACAGCAAAATACAGTCAATAAAATAGTAAGTAAGGATTATTTTGTTTCTATTTTTATAAAAATTCTGATAAATACTATGAGACAAGGAAAGATATGAAAGTGTGATAATTGGGCAGTATAAACAGATTTTTATCATTTTTATGCTATAAAATTTTCAACTTAGAGAAAACAGAGGACTAACTCTAAAAACATGAATGAGTATCTAGGATGGATATTTAGGATGAGGGTGGAGGACTACAGGTGCTTTGGTGGTAGGTGTGCTAACATGACATACATTGAAGAGGTGTGAACCCATACTCCTGAACTACTTACAGTGTTTGGAATCAGTTACTTCAATAATCAGTTACTTCAATAAGTGATAATACAAAAATAGTAACATATTAGACAAATTAGAACCTAAAATTTAAATAAAAATATACATAATAGCAAAACAGGGAAAATAGAAAATATTTCAGAATAAATTATTAAATACACAAGAATAGAAAGAAAAAATATATATACATATACTCCCTGAGAAGTTTTAAAGGAAATTTGTGCTTAAAGATAATGCTTATTATGAAAATGTCACTGGCTTAGAGAATAAAATATGAATTAAATTCACATTAATCAAAATTTTATTTTATTTGAAGTCAAGCTGACAAAAAAATGCTAGGAATTATATGGAAGAATAAACACAAAAGAATTACTTTGCAAGTTCTGCAAGAAAAAAATAAGAGACTTGACATTAAAAATATTTAAAAAATAATATAGCTAACGTCAATAAAATAGCATGATACTTGTGTGATAATATTTAGACATACAAATGGAATTATTTTTCAATCCAGAAAAATGCCCAGATATAGACATAAAAATAATAAAATGGAATGTCAGATCATGGGGAGCTGAATTATTCACTGAAAGAAATGATAAAGTATATATACTGCCTTTTGATTAAGGGAACAGCTATTTAAAAATTCAGTTGTTTCATAGCCTTGACTTTTATTTTATGGAAAGGCACAAGGAAATAATAAACAGGAAGTAGAAACAACACAAAGTGCAATATCTCTTCACTGTCTCTGTCTCTCCCTGTCTCTGACTCTGTCTCTCTGTCTCTGTTTCTGTCTCTCTTTCTCCTAATATGCTAGCAAACATTCTATCAGAGACAATTTTTTGAAATTTTTTGAATTCTTCGAAAGTTAATAGAATTAAAGTAATGATCTCAAATGTCCTATGTGAATAATCTAGTTTATAGATTTATATGATCTTTCTTTTTTTCTCCTCTGTTTTATTTACCACCCATTTAAATCTAATTTAGTGGGAAAAGGCGAACTGTGTAGAGAAAAACTTACTTCTGTATCTGTAGTTATTATTGTTCAACAAATCATCAATTGTGGCTTTATATGTTTCTGACTAATGTATCTAGGTAGGATCATAAATGACATGATATAGTTAATGATTTACTTCTTTAAATTGAAGTATACATTGTCAAGTTACAAGTATATCCTGCATTTCAAATGTCTATTGAAAGGTGACTAAAATCGGTACTGTAAACATAGTTGCAAATGTATTTTTTCCTATGACACCAAACTTGTCAAAGGTATTTCTGAAAGATTCTTTTTATAAGAAGGAAAAGATAGCTGCATGATTCTTGTGTCACATTGACTTTCCAATAAATTCTTGTTTTTTGACCTTGCATGTTTTCATACCTCTGGAGAGCCACAATCACAGTCTTCTCCTAGTTCTAGAAGTTTGTTTCCACACACTGGTTGTGTTAATATATCTTTAGGAATTGGTGCTTGCAGCAGGCACTTAGGTCTTCTAGATAAGATGTATTTTTTAAAACGTGAGCGGCTGATTTCACTGAAATCCTTTGGGAATTTTGAACTGTAACCAGAAGAAATATCAGAAATGCTATAATATACAGAAACACATGACTATGAGAATCTGATTTGTCTCTTTTAAATTCCAAATTTATTACTATTTAGAACTGCATTGGGTAAAGGTGGAGAGTGATGGAGCGCTCATACTGTGCTAGTTGGGAAGCTGTTTTCCTAGATAGCCAGTTGTAGAGCTGAAAGGTTTTCAGTTCCCCTGTAGATTAGTTAAGTATTATCCTAAATGGCATAGTGATGAGACTCATCACTTAAAACTTACCTCAACACAAAGGGCTGGAAAGAGACACAGCAATGAACTAGTGAAACCAAATGATTTTAGTTAGTTATATGAACATACCTATTCATGAAAACTTGAGAACAATGGATATTTTATCTACTTTCCATCCTAAATTATTACCTGATATTAGGTCTTACTATGAAATTGTTCAATCAGTTGGTGGTGGAGATAGATAGAACACATAATTAGATATACACATTTAGAAAATGTATTTTTCTGAATGTGGTTAAAATGTAAAAGAGTTATTTTAAATTAAAGTAGCACAATCATCATCCTTATGGGCTATCACAGCAGATTTGCAAATCTTAGATCATAAATGCTGACTGTGAGGATCACAATCTTAAATCATGAATGCTGATTATGAGGATCACAATCTTAAATCATAAATGCTGTGCGGTCAAAGGCTGGAGGATGAAGTAAGAAATACACTGCCTTTGAATGTGCCCATCCAACTCCAGGGACAAGTTTTTGAAAATTACACCCCTAGGTGACAAGGTCTCACCTCAGAAATTGGTTCATCACACAACTCCCAGAGGGACACTTGGTTATAAAAGGAACATCTTCCATGCCAAGGACATGACCCAACTCATGTGACATCACTCCTACAAGAGCCACACTATTCATTTCCTTAGCCTGCCAAAAAATAGAAGAAATGCCTATTACCTGTTTCATTTAGTTATTTCTTAGTTGCCAAGGGTGACTACTCAAAAAGGTTTGACAGATGAAAAGCAGGGAGTTATTAGACTTCTTACCCTATCATTGATTATTTGTAAAATGTTGAATAAACATTTGAAATGACTGCCCCTGTGAATGCAGCCATTGAGTCAGTGTTCAGTATTTGTGGAATTAATGATGATTTCTTGGAAAACCATGGCTAAAATAAGGCAGTTATATTCTTCATAGGTATTACTAAGGGGCACTCTACTGCATACTCAAAAATCTCCAAAAGTTATTGTCATGGTCCTCAAGGCATTGTTAATGCTTGTATGTGTAACAACTTGCACCTTATTGGAACACTCTGGCTGTCAATACTGAGGATGAGTGATTAAAGGCTGATGCAGGCCACAGTAGGCACTGGGATTGATTTTTTGTCCCAACCTTCCTTCTCTTACTCCTTAACACCAACTAAAGAGTGAAGGTTTTTGAGAGGATCAGTTTAAGGAGATATTCTATTTCATAATCCAAGCAGTGATCTATCAGTAGGTTCATTTCTATTTATTTTCTAAGCACCACTTATTCACTGTGAAGAATCGATATGAGATATAATGTGAGCCTACATAAGGGGACAGAACCACAGGCAACTGTATGAGAAGTTTACATACCCCAATGACAGCAACCGAAATTGGAGAACACAAGGAATTTGCAGATGCCATCCCCACACGACGATGGTTGAATTTAATTCCACTGTGTGAAAGTTGCACACAAACAGTCACATTTCAGGTCTTTGGAACCCTTACTTTTATCAATTATGTTTTAGGTTTCCCTTATAGTCCTATCCTTTGTCTATCTACTAGTTCCCAGGAAAGCTTCTGCTAGTTCATGTCATTAAAATAACCACAAAGAGTTATCCTACACCCATGAGCCCATATTATTGATCTGACAGGGGTTTCTAATAACCCCAGAGGTTCATTGCTAATCATAGAAATTCAGTATAGCTGACAAATGATTGGAATGAACTGAACTGAACAGAAATCTTTGCCAAGAAACCTCAGTTAACTCACTACTGCCCACAAATACCTGGTTAAGTCATCATGTGCTCACCTTAGTAACTGAGCATGGTCATAGATCATCTTTCTCCCCACCTTAGATTGATGCCATTTCAGAAAGTTGGTGAAAGTGGCAGCTGTTTGGGGTTCCACTTTTATTTTATCACCATCAGACCAGATTTCCAGGCCTACCAAGACCACTTGAACATTTATGGTTTTATAAATCTATGGAAAGAGTATGTTTTATTTATAAACCTACGGAGAGAATATGTTTTATTCATCAATATCTTGAGATTTTCTTTAGCACTTTAGATCTTTTGCTAACCATGAGTAATGGAGAATGTATCTTACTTTGAAAATAGAAAATCTAGAAGTTGGTTTTGTTCAATATTTGGTGCTTTAGTTTGTTGGAACTTCCTGCTAAATTTTCCTCAAATACTGAACTTTGTTACCATTCCAAGTCCTTACTTCATAAAACCACAGAGATATCCCCACTCCATGTGGAAATATGTTTATATAACATATTTTTACAGAGGTTGTATGTTTACATAACTTACCACATTGAGTAGGTTCATCACATCAAACACAACGCTTCTTATCTCAGTTATATTTCCATCATATTTATTATACTGTAAAACAGCAAGTACAAAATATAATATTGTAAATTACGGAAAGTTGATGGAATATAGAATATAACATTTAATAAATTTACAGGTATGTTACTTTCCAACCTACTTTATGTAAGACAACAAATTTGTCTCAACAAATTCTATTTCAAAGATAGGTATTTTGTGACCACAGAAAAATTAGGCACTCATATAATCTTTAAATGTAATTTTTCAGTTGAATAAATTGAAATAATTTCAGTGTTTTCCAATCAATTCATTACTAATATTTGGTTACTAAGCAACACTTACTAGTTTGAAGTACAGATTCTAATAATTTTGCACACATAAAATAGAATTTATGAAGTATATCTAGTTTTTATCTACATTTATATGATATAGTGAGAATATAAAAATATTTTAAGAAGTCATCATTTTTTTTTTGTTTTTCATTAGCTTGATTCCTTGTAGTTATTAATTATATTACCAATATCTGAACACTTTTGGAGCAGATGGAAATTAAAGGGAAGGGCTAAGTAAAAACTATTACTGACAAGACAGAGTAGACAAGACAATCAGATAATCAGGTGGATACACTGCATTTTCAGCAATAATAGTTTATTGTCTGTGTCCTTTTGATTAAAAAGTACCCTAACAGTTGGATAAACTACAAGCCCATGTTTCCCATGTTTCATACTCACAAAGGCATTGTCCAGCACCAAAAAGAGATTAATGTATTTCTGAGCATGAAGAAATTCTTCTTGCTTCACAAAGAGATAAGAACATTGTTAGTGATCATCTTTACTGTAAAAGATGCAGAAACTTAGATGAGATTATTTTTCTTCTCATAGGGAAATTAAATTGGACAATAAGCCACAGTTTGAACAGCCAGCCATTGTGTGGAAGACCCTCAAACAACTGAAAGTGGAACTATCATTCCACCCAGCAATCCCACTACTGGGAATCTATCCAAAGGACACAAAATCACTAATTCAAAAGGACAGCTTACCCGCATGTTTATAGTAGCACTATTTACAATTGCCAAGAGATGGAAATAACCCAAATGCCCCCAAACTGATGAATGGCTGAAAAAGTTGTAGTATACTTACAAAATGGAATATTATGTATCAATCAAAGAAGATAAACTTATGTCATTTGCAGCACCATGGATGGAGCTAAAAGGAATCATCTTAGTGGAAATAAGCCAAAAAGAGAAAGAGAAAAATGGATGGTCTCACTTATACGAGGGATATAGGAAAAACAGACAAGCGGACAAGAGAAATTTAAAACTGCCAACAGAACTAACATAGAGCAAGAGAGGGGAAGGAGGATGAAAATGGGGGAGGGAGAGAGCACAAAAAATGAAGATGGTGATAAGTTGATAGAAGAACCTTGGGGTAAACAATGATGTAATATATATAACAAAAAATAAAATAAAATTGAATCACAATATTTAGAAACAAACTAATTTTTTTCTTTTGATAAATGACAGTTGTGAACCTGGGTTAATTTATGTCTTCTTAATATCAAAGAAGTGTATTTAAATATAATAAAAAGCAAAATAAAAATGGTTATATACCATGGTTAATGAAATCAATGTTGGCATTTTATGTTTAATGTACTCATAAATAAAGTGATGAGAAAATGTACCATGGGTTAAATCAAATATGTTAGTGGAGTAAAGTAAATCAATGCTACATATATAAAATAATAAATTTACCTTAATATATTCAATGCTTTAATCTAATTTTTAATAAAATATTTATAACAATAAATTCCATATGTAGAAAATAAACTACCAATTACGTAATGACATCAAAAAGAAAATAAACAACTAGTCATTACTGGACACACCAGTATATCATATACCATGGCCGGGACACTTGAAATACAATGACCTAGCAAGACTACACTTACCTCTGCACTGCTTAGTGATCTGGAGTTCCGAATAAAACCATTTTTCCTGCCAAAATATCTTACACCACAAGTGTAATTAGCTAGGTCTACTTCTTGGTCTTGTGTGAAGACAGCGTGTTCTTCTTGATCTGAGCTTTTCAGAGGTTTTATCATGTACCTTTGGCTGTGATGAGTAAAGTACCCCCTGAGGGACAAAGAGATTCAGGTTAAGGGTCCTCTACCACACGGGCACTGTTGCTGACCAGAATAGAGGGGTGCCTCTTTCTCAGTCCTAAACTCCTGTGTACAGTCCACATTCTTAGACTTTTTAGATCACTTCTTCTAACAAGTCATAATCATTTGTTTTCATTAAAATGAAGCTTCTATTATTTATCCACAGAATTCTGGATATGAATACTTAGATGGAGCTAATCTAAATATTTGGCAATTTAAATCATGAGCTCAATAAATATTTTCCCATAGTTTATTCATTTAAGAGATATTTCTTTGAAGATTTTAGGAAAATAATGGAGAACAGATACAGGCGTGTTTAGATGCCATGAACTGCAGAGGAGAGAGCAGGCAATGAGCTTTCAATGATCAGTCAGAAACAGATCAGAACTAATATCATCTTGAGGAATTTTTCTTCTTAGTAAGTAGATTAGTTCAGAAATACACAAAGTCAACAGAGCTGCTAAAAATACATCTATGAAGGCACTTAGGATATGGTAAAATCTTTTAATATCTCATAACATGAACCAAATAGGAAGAACAATACCTTTTTTCATATGTCAACCCCATAAAAACTATGTTTGTCAACAGGAATAAAAGATTGTAAACATGACAAAATTTTACTAAAGTGATCATTCAAAGGTATCATTCTGTGGTAGTTATTTACATATTTGTGTTTTACTTTTGAAATTGTTCCCAGTTGTCAAGGATTATCATTGTAATCAGAAATTACACACACAAAGATCCCTCCACACACATCTATACTTTAAAATTTTTTTTCAACTGGGATAATTACAGGATAGATATTTATGTACAAAATAAAAGTGTGATTTTCAGGGAAAGAGGCAGATAAACATGGAAATGTATCCAGATGTCATCTTACTTGTACAGTATCTTATTTAAACATTTTTAGGAACAGCAAAAGATTATGAAGTGATCAGATGGGTGAAATTTAATTCTTCCCTCTGACCACATATATCCAGCAGTTTATTGATAGTGCTTTACCCAGCTAGTCAGCAAATTGTGTGCAACAAAGTGGCACGTGATGTTTAATATTTGTATGAGTGGCTCTCACCTCAAACCACTGCAAGTACTAATGCTGGCAACAGAATCCTTTTCATTCAGGATGTGTCCCTTGTAGTAGCAGTGTTTCTAAGATCAGAAAAGAGAAATTATGTATTAGAAGAAAAGTGAACTACAAGGCTACATGAATCACAGTTGTCCTGGAACTGGAAACCGCCCTCTCCTCATGGCTCTGATACCTGTGGAGTGCAAGGAGCAGCAAGTAGTAGGCATTTTACTGCCTTCCATCAGTGCCCCCACTGGGGCTCAGGGTGCTGGCAGAGGCCTGCAGTGATGGTAGGCAGCAGTGGGAGCAGCAGTGGTTTCCTTGCCATCCACCCTAGGGCAGGCAGGCCCTGGTCAGGGTGGCAGATTTAGTGCTGTGGCTCTTCCAGCTGCAGACTGCAGAGAGGCTGGTGGAGTTGTTGCCTGCATTGAGAATGGACTGATCAGGTGTGAGCTTTGAGCTCATGGTTTATAGTTCAATCAGTCACAGGGCTGATAATGGTCCAATCAGATATATAGGTGTGGGACCTTGACAGAGGAACTAAGACAGGGCAGAAGCCAGCTTGGACCTCTAAGTCTCAGTTCCTGGCCTCAGAAGGGAGACTGTCCTTTGCATGGCTGTAGCCAAGCTATAGTCCCTGGATGACTTTGCTTCAGTGGAAACTTTTATCTGGAATATAATGGAGAGTTTGTCAAGCAGTGTCTGGGGTCAGACAAGTTCCTAGAAACAAAACCACTTGGGTTTTAAGACTTGATCTGTTGCTGGCCCTGAAGCCCTTTGTTGCCAGGCTGAGAAATCTTTCTCACACTGGTTCGCAGTAACATAGACTGAACTTACATGGACTCTTGGAAGTGCCTGCTGCTTC
The DNA here is from genome assembly GCA_004024945.1 of Uropsilus gracilis. Classification (NCBI taxonomy): domain Eukaryota; kingdom Metazoa; phylum Chordata; class Mammalia; order Eulipotyphla; family Talpidae; genus Uropsilus; species Uropsilus gracilis. The sequence continues at coordinate 35,334 of PVHY01003423.1, forward strand.
TGGTTGGCAGCCAGGACCCCAGAACCCATAATCCTCCAGGACAGTTCTCAGGTTTAGGGGCCAACTTTTGAGAAATTGGCCCCTGAAGCTGAGTTCCGAAGTTATTGTGCATCATATTTCAATCAGTAAAAGGAAGTACCCACCTTTGCTTATACTCCTCAAGAGAACACACCACCACTCTTAAAACTCTCATATTGATTGATGCAACTTCTCGTTTTAATTGGTATGCTAGTGGAAACCTTGTGTCAGCATGAAAATATACAGCTTGTTCAATGACTAGAGAGGCAGACAGAATGGATATTCCATACAAACAAACTAGGGGATCACTTGTGTAGAATGATCCCACTAAGAAAGTCCATAACCACCTTTACTTAAAACTAACTAACTTGTCTCAGGGTCTGAAATTCCATCTTTTCCTACCCTTTGGAAGAAACCTTGTTATCATAGGCATTTTCTTATACATATCACATTTAGATGTCACTGACCATTCATAATCAAGCATAAATTATCAAATACTTTTCTTGGATATCAATGTTATACAGATATACTTGGAAAGAGTTTTTATTTGAGAAGGAAGCAGAATAATTTTGTTACAGAAATTGTGTGTGTGTGTGTATATAAGTAGAAAGAGAGAGAGAGAGTTTAGAGTAGCTTTGAGTAATTCACCTTAATCCACAATAGAGATTTTTTTTTTTTATTTTCTTCTTGTTTTTACCTTGGCTGAGATTTTCCACCTCTGACATGTAGGTTCATTCTGACATGTAGGTATTATTCAAAGGATGACAGTCTAGTCAATTATGAAGTTACATTATGTAACTGATATCCCATTGCTGGCTTAGGATGAACTTATATAGCATCAGAAAATAGGAAAGAGCATAATTCCTATGAGGAGCATATTTCTAACCTATTAATAAGATGATCTAGGGAAAAGCAGACTCGGTTTCTTCTACAATGTACTCCTTGATGTCTCTTCCTTCTCCACCTTTCTAAAAGGTAGAACTTAATGTCATGGTTTATCTCTTTGGTCACACCTTGTTTCCTTGCTTTGGTCACACCTTAGGCTTTATTGTTAAGTTGTCCGTGGGCCCATACATCTTACAATGCAAATGGAAAACCTCAGAGGCCCCCAGAAAGCATTCAGGACCTACCATGTTCTGAGGGCCTGTGGGGTTTTTCTTTCCAGTTGGAGAGAAGTATGTTTCAGTGTAGTCTGGGCCTAGGAGATTCCTGTAAAGAACAGAAAGTTATGTGATAAATCACAGTGGCAACAGGGTTAATATCACTGACGTGCTCATCACATCCAAATAAACGGCATAGCCTACAGTGAGAAACAGCCGACATACTGAGTATTGATTCTTTCCTAGCCCTGAATCTCTGCAGCTGAAGCAAATCAAAGCATTAATGACACCTCCTGGGTCTGAGGGATGAAAAGCTTACAGTTATTTTCCAGCTGCAGATTATCTTCAAAAGGGTTATTTGAGGAGTCTCTGCACCAAGAACACGGTTTTTACAGACTCTCTCAAGGATCCTGGGTGAAGACTACGCACCGAGAAGAACTGCATTCTGGGAGCGTTCCCTAAGTGAGGCGGAACTTGCCGGAGCCAATCCCCGCGTCTGACTCAGGGCTGAATGAGCCCTGGACAGGCGTTCTTGCAACACAGCAGCAAGTCATGTCAAAGACTTGAGTTTAGCTGCATAGAAAAGATCTTCAGGAAATTCCAAAAGACATGAAGGAAGTCATTTACAGTATTTGTTGCCTCTGTTTTACACTTCGTACCGAATCTCCCAGGAGAGCATTAGTCTTAGATAACATCAACACAGATAAAAACATCTAACTCAATATATTTATGTCTCAGATCTCAAATATCGCTAACTAGAGCCTCAAGAGCATTTAGTTTTGTACTTATTTTCCAGTGATTTGATTTGCAAGAAACATACTTACGTGGTTTTTTGAAGGTGAAGAATGATTTCTTCTCCATTTAATGTGATCCGATACTGTAGTTCATATCTTTCCTAAAAATATTGAAAAATATAATGAAATAAATTTATATTTCTGAGTCTATCTAAAATAATTGCAATGATAAATATAGCTTATATATAATTACATATGTAGGAGAAATGTTTTATCATGCCTTTAAAATATGTAAAGCAAATGAGATACCACCTTACTCCACTAAGAATGGCCCACATCAAAAAGACAGGAACAATAAGTACTGGCGTGGATGTGGAGAGAAAGGAACACTTTTG
>PVHY01003423.1:37680-108268 GCA_004024945.1 Uropsilus gracilis
TGGAAAGCAGTATGGAGGACCCTCAAACTCATGAAAATGGAATTACCATTTGACCCAGCAGTCGCACTTCTGGGAATCTACCCAAAGGAGACCTCAATGTGGGTACAAAAGGACACCTGTGCTCGGATGTTTATTGCAGCACTATTTATAATTGCAAGGACATGGAAACAACCCAAATGCCCCAGAACAGATGAGTGGACGAAAAATATGTGGTATATATACACAATGGAGTATTACTCATCAATTAAAAATGACAAATTTGATGAATTTATAGACACCTGGATGTACCTAGAAGAAATCATTCTAGCAGAAAGGAGCCAGATAGAAAGGGACAGAATCCAAATAGTTTCACTACTATATGGTCAACCAAATGAAACTACACAAGAGGAGAGTGGGGACCAGTTGGAGCGGGTGGGGAGGGGAGGTGGTGGGTGACCCCCAGGGACTGAAATGATGTGAAATATATATATATATAGAAAAAAAATATGTAAAGCAAAATGTAAATGTTATATTAAGATTGCCACAAAGTATAATAATAAAGTAATAGTGCAGTTTACACTATAATATTTGTGATGAGGACTTAATATTTTCTTTAATAAACCACGCTGTTTTTCCTAATGAACCACTAATGGACTAATAATAAGACATATATCTTCCCACTTAAGAAATAAGCCAAATATACCAAAGTACACCAACCAAAAATCTAAGAAGAATTAAGTCAGGTTGAAGTTATGAAGTGATGGAAATATTACTATTATCAAAGATTTAATATCTAGATACTTAAAAAAAACTTGTTAATTAGTAAATAATGTTGAGTTTCTTCAATATGGACAAAATGGTCAAAGAAAAGATTACTACTCATTGGGGGGTGGGAGACATGAGTAAGGTAGGATTAAGCCAGGGCTTGGTGAGCTTATCAAGGAACAGCTCTTTCTAGCTGTTGAAAATGAGCTTCAAGATTAAACTACTAGAAATAGATGAAGGTATTAGAAAAGACTGTCTCTTCAGATGATGTAAAATCTACCAATCATTCATACTGCTTACCTCTTTGTCATCATTCTCTATTTGGTTGTTTTGTATATCTGTTTTGTTCAAAATATGCAGTCTTTGAGGATAAACTACTTCATAGTACTCCAGTTCAGGTGCTTCCTGAGTGGCTGTGATGGGAGAAAGTGAAATAATATTTATATAAAATAACTAAAGGTTATTATTTGGTTTTGTTTAGTGAGTTTACTGAATTTGTGTGGAAGGCTGAATTTCCATTAAGAGAGTAAAACTATATATGCAAATTAAAAAAGTTAAATTAAAAAAAAAAAAAACCAACCATCACAGAGATAGTTGACATTCTCCGTGGATATCTCTTCTATCCTATTCCCCATTATACATTCCCAGAAATAATAACCAGTACACTGGATTTGATGTTTGCCATTCTAGTGGTATTTGAAACTTTTAAATCACATATCAGTAAATAATATGTTATTTTGCATGGTTATAATTTTGTAATTATGGCATTGTAATGTGTATACCTATCTATGTAACTTGCTTTCTTCCCACAAAAAAAAAAAAATAAATAAAATAAAAAAAGAAGAACAAATTAAGTCTTCTACTTCTGCTTCCATTACAAATATTTTCTACCAGTGTCATTCAAGATAACTTTGAAGATAATAAGGAATTTCTAACCTGAAAGTTAACTCTCTGGTATCATATGGGAACATGATATAACTGATATAACTGGGAGGATTTTTCAATAACATGAGATGTGAGTTGACATATGGGATAAAATCTCAGAGACCTAAGTTATTACGCCAATCACAATGCCTGGAATATTAACACAGAGATCCTCCTAATTGAGTAGATATTCCAAAAGCAGAGAGCAGTGGTCTTTGAGTCAAAGAAGCATGCCATTTTTGGAAGGGTACTTTAGAAAGACATAAAGTTTATGTTTTTATAAAACATCCATATAGTAGTGCTTACCTTGAGTTGGAACAGTGAACCAGAGTGCAGACAGCAGGACCAAAAGCATGTTGGTTACTGCAAAGCTGCAGTAATGTTGCAGCTACTGCAAAGATGAGAAACCCCAGGAGACAGTAAGATGTGGTGGCCCCAGCTGGCCGCCTTTATATACCCAACTTCTCTTTATAAATTGAAAATGAAATAAAACCTCAGACTTTTCTTGTGTGAGACTGGAAAATGTTTCCTAATGGAGTTGGGAAATTGCCAGGAATTTGCAATGTCAAAATTATGGAAATGCTCATTTAACAGAAGTGTTTATGTGGTAACAGCTTGTTAAAGAATTACATGATGTGGACAGCTATTTGGCCTTGGTGCTGCTCAGTCACCTTTTCAAAACTAATTTACTGATTTAGAAAATATATCAGTAGTGCATGCCTCTTTTGAGAAACTGGTACATAGAGAACATCAAACAACTGCCAAATTCTTACGACTTAATATAATATGGAGCACTCTGACCTCAGCTTCCTTACGTGTGAAAATAAGTTTGATAATAAGAATAACCTCAAACTTCTTGTGAACTTCATGTTAGCTAACATACATATGCTTGTAAGATTGTGCAAATGTAAGTTCTCTTAGTGTTAGTCTCAACCAAATTATTGACTTTTGAAGTAGGTTTGAAGTTTACTATGAATCTACTTTCAGAAAAATAAAATCTTTCTGATTATATAAATGATTCAATTTCATGGAAATGAATGGCAATAGTGTAAATCTAAGGGAAAATATTCACCCAGTAGTCCAACATCAAGAAATAAGTTCTAGTAATATTTTGACAACTTATATTTTTTCTTTGCACCAATAAAAGAAAAAAAATTATACATTTTAGTTCTTTTTGCATAAAGAGATTTGGGGACCTGACATATTTTGATTATTGAATATTTTAATGACTTTAGAACGTTGTTTTGTGTGTAATATCTATCTATGTACATTTCTTCAGCTGCATTTCTGAGTACTTGTTTTGGATAAATTCTTAGTTATTTGGTTTTAAAAGGCAGATCAACTTGAGAATTTAAGAATACACAGACCCAGAACTTCAGAAATTTACTGCCAAATTCTATTTTCACATGTACAGGCGTCCCAGTCTAAATATCTATACCCTGAATTTACTTTTTGCTAAAACACTTGAAAGTTTTACTAGTATCTGACTGTAAGGTGTATAGTTACCTATGTTTCTAGTTAACTATATTTCTTTCTGTTTTCTATATTCTTGTAAGTCAATTAGACTTCCTTTATAATTTTGCGTTTATTTTACTATTTCTGTAAAAAAAGTAGAGGTTTTCTACATATAGAAAAACATATAGGCAAAGTGACAGGTATGTAAAACATCAAAATAAGCTTGTAGCTCTACAACATGTTCTTTATGAATTGAACAAACATGAACAGTAATTGGATGTAACATACATAAGATACACTAAGGTCAAGTTATGGAGGAGAAATGTTAAAGATTTTTCTTATAGCTATAAAATATTTTTATTACTTTTAAATTTTCAATAGAATTTAAAATTCTTTCCTCTTACTGCCATCATTTATATTTCCTTTGGCCATGTCTCCCACTACCTTCCTCTTTACCTCAAAAAACTCACTTTGTCTACATATGTTTATTTTAATATGCATTGTACTTCATTATACATTTAGCTATGCGAATAGCCTACACTTTTCTTTGTCATTCTGAATTGTTTCACCACATATAATCCTGGTAAACCGGAAATTCTGGTGACTTCTTGATCAGATCTCCTATCAGCGGGCATTTAGGTTGCCTCCACCATATCCTAGCTATCTATTGTGCTACAATAAACACTGTAGGACATGAGAGGTTTTTTTGTTTTTCTTTTTTTTTTTTCAGTTAATAGTTTCATTAGAGAGATGCTGATTCATACAGAATTTCCATTTGTATATTTTTAAATGTAAATCCTGATCACTTTCAATATTGACTATGGCAGTTTACAGTCTCGTCAACAGTGTGGTGAAGTTGCCCTTTCTATGCATATTTTTCGGCATTTGTTATTGGGAGACTTTTTAATCCATGCCATTTTCATGTGCAAGATGTATATGATATCTCGTTGTAGTTTTGAAGCATCTCCCTTATTAAAAATGATGGTAAACGCTTTTCATGTTTCTATTGGTATTTGAATATATTCTTCGGCGAATTGTGATTCAGATCTGTTAACTCTAAGGTTTTTAAGAAGGTACACATCTGAGAAATACCTAATTCATAAAATTGTTGAACTTATTAATTGATTGAATGTAGCAATTTAGGGAGATATAGAATGTGGAATGAGTTCTAAGATTCAGCTTAAGCAACTAAGTAGACATTTTCCAAGTTGCCTATTGTAGGGAATTGCAGCTAGTTAGCATCTTAAAAGAATAAGCTCTGTCTCCAGTTATTTCCACACTACCTTAAAGAGAAAGGCTATTCCCAAGCATTCACTGAACACAGAAAGTTTGTAAACTGAACTACCCATGCGGATAGTTATGCTGTTTATTAGACAGTTGAATATCAGCCTATAAATTAAAACTGGGGAAATAACAGTGAAGACATTATTTACTTGACGCATCTGGAGGGAATGAGAAAAGGCATATGTATTACCCTTTTTGAATATAGTATTCAAGGACTGGTTAAACATAGAACTTAATTTATGATCATAAAACTAAGAAATTATGATCAACATCCTGACCACAGAGAATTTTGTTCCCATAAAATTTGCAGCTTAGCACTTTGGGTTATTTCATAATAAAGTATATTTTATTATTTGGGCAGATGTTTAAATATTGTCTAGCTAGAAATGAAAACAGAAGAACAACATGAGTAAAACATTTAATGATCCTTTAACATATAAAGATTTCCACATGCATTTTCTTATTTGATCCTCACAACAAAAGATATGTCAAAGATATCGGAGAAGACAAGTTTGTAGAGGGGAGCTTGAAGTTTCCTTTATCATTCCCTCCCACAAATTGTGTAATTATTAGGCTCTAACTGAAATGTTGAGAAACTGAGCAGATTTCTCAGCAATCTCATAATGCTACAAAGACAAAAACTGGAATTAAGCATTCCGGGAAAGGAGTGAAGACTAGTGAAAAAAAAGGATGAATTGAAATCTATGAAAGACTGCACTTGATAGGTAAGACAAACAAGAGTTTCTTTAGTATTCCAGCTCCTGCTTTTATTAAAGATGATCTACTTAGACACAACTGGTGATCAAAACAAAGGGTATATTTTACTATATCCACACACCAAATTTTAGTATTTGCTAAATACTACACATCAATGAAAATATGCCATTTGCTACATGCAGAATCATGAAAAAAAAATAGAAAGAAAACAGGTTCTATGATTCTATGAAACACATTCCCAAGCTAGAAAAACTCAGCTATGATTTTAGATATCTTATAATGGATTCGTTGAGGAGAGAACACAGTGATTGCAAATGAGACTGAGGCATCCAGAGTGTTACTAGTATTATATTTCTTGATAAAAGTGGTAGTTGCATGGATATATGACTTGTGAAAAAAAATCATTGAACTTTGCTATTATAAATTTGTGCACTTTTCTGAATATGTATGTGTGTAAAATGGCTCCATGTTAAAATACTAAGACATTCATTTGTCATTTATCTGTTTTTTTTTAATTTATTATTTTTTTATGTCACATCAATTTAATCTCCATTTAATCTCATGGGGTCACCCACCACCTCCCCTCCCTGACCACTCCAGCTGGTCCCCATCCTTCCATTGTGTATTTTCATTTGGTTGTCCATATATTAGCAAAACCATTTGGTTTTTGTCTTTTTCTTTCTGACTTGTTTCTGCTAGTATGATTTCTTCTAGGTACATCCAAGTCTCAACAAATTCATCAAATTTGTCATTTTTAATTGATGAGAAATATTCCATTGTGTATATATACCACATCTTCTTCATCTATTCATCTGTTTTGGGACATTTGGGTTGTTTCCATGTCCTTGCAATTATAAACAGTGCTGCAATGAACATCCGAGCACAGGTGTCCTTTGTACCCACACTGATGTCTCCTTTGGGTAGATTCCCAGTAGAGTGATTGCTGATCAAATGGTAGTTCCATTTTCATCCATTTGAGAATCTTCCACACTGCTTTCCACAGTGACTGGACCAGTTTACATTCCCACCAACAGTGTAAGAGTGTTCCTTTTTCTCCACAATCTCGCCAGCACTTATTGTTGCCTGTTTTTTTTTTTGATGTGGGCCATTCTTACTGGTGTAAGGTGGTATCTCATTGTGGTTTTGATTTGCATTTTTCTGATTGCCAGTGATGTTGAGCAGTTTTTCATATGCCTGTTTTCAATAGAACATCAAAAATAAAACATTTGCTTTGTTGGGAGCTTAGTTTCTTTATTTTTAAACTGTTATCACTAGATTGCTTTTGCAATCTGTACAGGCTCCATCTTACCCCTCTCCAAATTCACAGTGTTTTGCAAATCAATGGTAAATTACATTAAAAAATAAAACCTGCAATTTAAAATTACTCATATAATCTTAAATTTTGTATTTTAGTTATTAATACTTGTATTTTATTTAAATAAGTTCTTGTAAGGGACATAATTGTTTTACTCTACCCTGAATATGAGCATTTTGTGACAAAAGCAGTATTTAATTTCATGGACAAAAATAAATATCAAATCCTGTCAAAATATTTAACAGGTGAGTAATCTTACAAACTATTCTGCATCTTCAATATAAAGAAGTTAAATGTAAATTTTATATTCTTTTAATGTAAATTTACAATAATGTAAATTTTATATTCCTTGGGAAAGTATAAATTTGATGAAATGTAACTTTAATGAAATGATCTTGAGACAGGCAATGAAAGTCAAGAAAATAGTAAAAAAAAAAATTTCTGGTGGTATCTCTTCCAGACTTCAAACAGACATATACCACAGTGTCACAACTGACACAAAGATGAACTCAAAATGGATTAAAGACTTAGACATAAGACTTGAAATTTTTAAAAAGTAGAAGAAAACAAGAACAAAATATTGAGACATTGACTTTAGAGATGTCTTTAGAGATTTGATTTTGGAGACTTGTCCTTGGAGACAAGGGATACAAAAGAAAAAAATAAATAAATGGAACTACATTAAACTAAAAACTTTTGGCACAGTGGAAGAAACTATTATTACAACAAAAATATATTCTATTGAGTTTGGATTTCTACAAGCAGTTAGTTGACTTCATTTTTAACATTCTTACACATTTGTATGCTATTATCAGATTTTAAAGACTAAATTTTGGTCAGTTTATTTTGAAAACGAAATTGGGGGAAAACCAGGGTATTTTTTCTCATATTAGAAGAACAAAATTAATTTCATTGAAAATAAGACAAAAAAGACTCTAACCAAAGGGAAGATGATATCTGTACATCATATATATATCATATAGCCTACATAATGAGAAAATTTATAAATCAATCAAAAATGGACAAAAGTTCTAAATAGAAATGCTCCTAAGAAAGCATACAGATAGTCAACAAGCCCATGAAAATGTATTCATCATCACTTATTATCAGGGAAACAGAAATCAAAGCCACAATGAGATACCACCTCACACCTGTGAGAATGGCTCATATCAAAAAGGCCAATGACTAAGTGTTGACAAGGATATGGAAAGTAATCCTCATATACTATTGATGGGAATGTATGTAAATACTGCCTTTATGGAAACAGTATATGGTTTCTCAAACATTAAAAATACGATCCAGAACCCCACTGAAGAATACAAAAACACTAGCTAATCCAGCATGAACTCCCATGTTCATTGCAACATTTACAGTAAGTCAAGTATAGGAATAATAATAATAAGTGCTTCAGAAGTGGAATATGCGCACAATGGAATACAGCTTAGTGAAAAAATCAAGAGGAGAAAGATAACAATGGGATAATTTTTCTGATGTGTGATATAAAAAAAAGGAACAGAAAATGTATATAAAATATACTCTACATATTTAAATTTATGAATAAAGACTTTGGGTAGGGGGCTCTTGATGGGAAGCAAAGGGGAAGGAGCACAATCGAATTTTTTGTTGGTAGGCATAATGTGGTAGCATATATCTGAAGAGGCATGACTCTATACCCCAAAATCATATACAGTGCTGCAAACCAATGTTACTGCAAGGAAAAATAACATTATTTTTAGTATTTTAAAGAGAGTAAAATCATCAGGCTATACTAGTTTGAGCTTTAGAATCTATTTTACGAGACAATTTTCTTACTGGATATCATGAGAGAAGGGGTGGATTAATTGGAATATTTAGTTCATAACGCATTATTCTAAGGTAATATAAAGTCAAATAAGTTAAAATTAGTTTATTAATTATAAATGTTCAATAATTTTAAGACCTGAGAACAAAAAACATTTAGAAAAGTCAAGGAAAAATATTAGAATAACTCAATAGTTTAAGTGAAGAATGAAATATCAGAAGGACAAAATCACAAAACTATCAAAAGGAACTGTTTCAGAAGTTCAGGGACTCTTCTTCACCTCCAGAAAACTCTCCGCAGAGTTTCAACATTTACCACCAGTAAATAAGATAAATTCCTTAGATGCTATTTCTTGGGAGCTTAGAGAAGTGCTTGCAATGCAACGGCTTCCTCCCATTTTCTTCTGACTCACATGCTCAGGGCTTTACAATTGGTCTGATTTCATTCCTGAGCTTCCCAGTATTTATGCTGGTTGCTGCAAACACAGACAGCAAACACCGATGGTCAAAGTGAAGCCCGGACCCCAAAATAGGCAGTGTTAAAATTTAAGCATTGATGCCATCAGCTATGTCTGAAAAACACAGAGGTAAAAGAGGCCTAAACAGGAAGGGTGCTTTTATTTTGCTGCAAATCCCAGGTGGAGAAGAGAAAATTTATCACCTAGAAGATATGTAGAGGGAAACTGGAGCTTTTGGCTTTTAGGAGAAAAAAAAAAAGAATGGTAGAGATTAAAAGGAAAAGAGCAGAGACTAGAGACAGACTTTTGGGAAGAGGAGAGACATGAAAATGGCTGGCTGGTAGCCCAAGTGACCAGGCTGGGCAGAAGACCCCCGGAAGAGTGAGCTGATGGTGGCAAGGAGCCATGGTGACCTGTAGAAGAGTGGCTAATGTGAGGAGTGTGGCACCACAGCAAGGTGACAGTGAGTGAGCTGGTACCTGGAGATGGCTAGGGATTTTGAAAGTTGACTTGTGCATCAGTAATTGTGGAAAAAGTATGAAGGGCCTTGGAGAAGCAGAGCAGCTTGAAACGCTGGAGAAGAAGCAAAGAGAAAATGCCAAAGAAAGACTGGACTTGGCAGAGTGCATACCTCTCAGTTTTGGAGGGACAAAGAGGCACCATCTTGGACATGTGTTTGGGACTTTCGAACTAAATAGTGAATAGGGTAAGATAATTGGTCACTTGTGGCTTTAAGGACTTTTTGTTTTCCCTGTTGAATTCCTTCGTAATAAACCCTGTTGTTAAATTGCATTTGCTGGCAACTGCTATGCTCTGGTGGTACAAACCTAAGAAAACCTGGGTGGCAGAAGCCACATGTTAAATGTGGCTTGTTGGTTGGAGGCTTCTGCCTCCATTTGCACCCAGTTTCAAAGGCAAAGTTGGCAAGCAGTCAGAGAAAACACAGTCCTACTTTCGGTGTCTCTTCTATGCTCTCAGATTCGCCAAGCAGGTGACCGTTCAAAGTCAGATAGACACAGGTAAGAAAGTGAACTCACTCACTGTTCCACATTTTCCAGGAAATTTATCCAGTTTCTTAATTCTTCTAGAACTAAAGAAAAGTATAGCTGTGGCCCAGCAATAAATTTCTTGAAATCACTATAGTTTTAAAATAAAAACAAGATATACATGTTTTCTCATTTGCGTGGGTTCTTCCAATGCTGTCTAATAAAAAGCAAAAAAAAAAAAAAAAATACAACTGCCTAGCTTTACTTCTTACACATCACTTCTCCATTTTATGTATTCAGAAGAAAGCAGAAGTTTAAACATTGTTCATGTGTCTTGGGCAGGGAAACCCTGTTGCACAAAACTTCCACAAATTTATAATGTCGGGTTAGCTGAGGTCATGTGCATCAGTGTATGGGAAACTCTTGAAGAGAAGGCAGAGGACTCAAGCATGGTTTCTGCTGTGGCTTTATCCCTAGTTACAGTGAAAGCTGCCTGGGTTCATTCACAAGGTTCCATGACTATGGGTAGATGAAAAAGTTTCAACAAAGTTTGGCAGAAAACAAGATCCAATTGTGACTCTTAGTGATATTTTTCCAAATAAATAAATGTGTTCATACTAAAACCAACACAGTGTTTATTACAGTTTTATTTATAACTGCCAAAACTTGAAAACAGTCATTATGTCCTTGTTGAGGACATAATGTCCAGAAAATGGGAATTTTAGTCATTGCTGAAAAGAAATGAGTTATCAAGACATGAAAAAGCATGGAGGAAACTTCAAGGCAAATTATAAGCATAACTTGCTATTAAGTGAGATCAGACATGGTCTGATTCTGACTATATTCTAGATATTCTGGAAAAGAGGAAACATAAAACATAAAAACATAAAACATAAAAACAAATAATCAGTGGCTGCTGGGGTTGGAGTGAAAGAGGGATGAAACTGTAAAGCAAGAGTAGTTTTAGGGTGTTGAAAATATTCTGCTTGAGATGGTAATGGAGGATGTATCATTCTACATTTGTCTACCTCAATGAATGCAGAACACTAATACCAATTATGGACTTCTGGTGATAGTGGTGAGCGCTACTTCATTGGCAATGAGCACTGCTACAGAAGGAGATGTTGATAGTACAAGAGGCTGCTTGTGTGGGGGGGCAGGCAGTACACAGGAAATCTTTGGGTCTTCCACTTAAATTTCTGTGAACCCAACACTGCATGAAAAAATAAAAACTAGTTCAAAAATGCTCTGTGCAGTGTATGTTGATCATGGGACTGAAACACAAAGTGGTCGCTGACATGCAGGAAGGCTGTAGCAGACCAGACTTCCCCAAATGCTGTGGTTTCCACTATAGCTGCATGAATCTGCTTGCTTATATTTGACAATCTTACAGAAGACTTCATTGAGCAGCCACTAGAAGAGAAAAGACTCTAAATATTACCTGTTCTTGACTGTTTGCAAGTCTATTTTTCAGGATCATCTGTTGCCATTGTTTCTAATACTTAACTTTGACTTACTTTTACTCCAGTTAAAAGCTCAAAGGTTTTTAAACAATGTCAATGTTTTGGGCAAGTTGAAATTATAACATAAATATTGTATCTGTCCTCAAATTACTTTTTCTACTCCTGATACTAGTTTGCTTGAGTAATCAAGGATGGTATTCAAAAACTCTCTAAAGAAAAGAATGAGATATAGGTAGTAAATATGACTGAGATATTCCTATTAAAGCTCTGGTGTGTAACAAAGTACATATTAGGATCACCTATAGAGTTTATGACGTTACTGATGCCTTGATTTCCTTCCCTGTGGTCAAATTCTGTTTGTATAAAGTGAGGTCTTAATTTTTAAAAATAACCAAATATTTTCATGTGTGAAATTCTTACTACATATAGGACATTTTCAGTATTGACTTTTAGCAAGTGAAGAAATTTCATATCAAAATATAATATTTTATTTAAAAAATACATATACAATATACTCAGAATGCTAGCGTACCAAGCTTCTTTAGCTTAAACTTAGGGCTGAATTCTAGAATGAAAGGTATAAAAATGGGGATAAAACTTTGAAAACACAATGTTTGTCAACTGGAAGCAGCAGCATAATACCTCTAAAATTATTGTTTGTGAAGTACCCAGAGCATAGTACTCCAGTGCTGAGGAAAGATGTACTTTTGAAAAAGTTTCCATGAGGAGCACTTTCAAAACTTGCGCAAAATCTGCTTTTCTAATTTAATTGTAAATTCCAGAAACAAAGACGTAAACAGAACATTGGTAATTTAAAGTGACATAGGATAGAGAATGCTTAAAAATATGAAAAATGATTCTAAAATGTCATAAAATAAGCAAGAGCCAGCACAGACAATTAAAGACAAACATCAAAGTTTTCAAAGTTGGAATTCTTCAAAAAAACAAGAGACAGACAACCAAAAGACAGGGAAAACCTGATATATGAGATTAGATTATCAGAGCTCTCCTGAAAATAATTAGTATTTCTAAAAAGGAGGTAAGAATAAGTGAAAGAGAATCTAAAGAAAAAATACTTGAGATTATAGATGGCTTGATACATTTAGTGGTAAATTCTACCTAAAATCATGTGGACTATTTGAAACATTTGATCTCTTCCCCTCCATTATACCAGTTATTTATGCTACATAACCAATTTATCCAAAGGATAGCAACTGGAAGAACACATTACTGCAGTTCAGATCCTTCTGGAATGGTGTCTGCTTCCATGGTCATTCTGTGGTTGGCAGAATTCAGTTCCTTGAGAGTCCTTGGCCTGGGGGACTCTGCTGGCTGCTGGCCAGAGGCCACCCTCATTGCTTCCCAAGCAGATGTCCCTGACACCTGTGCATATATCATTATTCCTTACAAACCTAAAATCATGTTCAAAACTTATAAAATACGCTAACTTGCTCAGGTGCTAAGGAGTACTTGGAGAAACACTTTGGCACCCCAGTCATAGAATACCTGCATAAGACCATAACTTAAAAACTATTGAGAGAGAAAGAGAGAGATAAAAATAACTAAAACCAAAACAGATTGGTGACATACCTTCCATGGTTGTATTATCAGTGAAATATCTTTAATGTAAGTTGAAGATACAGGTTTAAAATAATACTAAAATCAAAGTCTTTGATTTCAACTGTCTAAATTGCTCTACAGTTCAACTTATCAAAAAATTCTGTAGTGGCTTGATTCAAAGTCCTGTGATAAAAGGATGAGGTCCCTGTCCCTTCACTTCAGTTATCTGCTTTCATAAGAGACTAGCAATGCCTCTGATTCAAGGATCTGTTGCCAGCACTTCACAATCTCTTGAATGTCTAAATGCCATTTCTTGGGAGCATATGGTCATTTCTTTGTTGGTTTATACAGATGATGAGTTGAAGATTCATAGAATGTAAACTTCCATCATTATTAAAAAGAATGAGATAGCAACACAAATTAAAACAAACAAATAAGCAAATAAACAGCATAAACCAGCAAAGATTCAATGGTCTGTCACAATACATTATGGCTTTGCAGGATATAGATTCATAGCAGGGCAAAGGAAGAATATCCTAAGACCTTACATTGAACTTAAGCTATGCTGTCTTATGTCTTTCAGAGTAAACTGCAATGTGAAAATAAAAACTCCATCAGTGAGAGTGACAGATGGAGGCTGGACTTACTGGAGGTTGAGGTTCACTTTGGGGGTGGGAGTGAGTTAACCTAGAAACCCACACACCAAAGACAAACACACTTCTGAAGGAAAAGTCCCTTATGGAGATGATTGCCTATAGCAGTCAAGTCAATGATGGAAATGAATGAAGTTGGTCTCGGGTAGAAAAGTTATATCTGTATTGATAAAGTGTTACTGTAATTGATGGAAGCAGCTATTTTGTTAGGATGGATTCTGTTGCAAGTAAGAGAAAAATCTAACTCAAAACAGCTTATACATTAAGACAGTTTATTGATTATATAACATGAAGCCCCAATAAAGTATGGGGTGACAGTTATTAATTCATCAGTCCAACAATGTCATAAAAAAAGATTTATTCTTTTCATTTTTCTGATCTGCCTATTTGGTACAGCAGTCTTGTCTTCACCATGGCAACACAGCAATACCAGAAAAGATATTCAGATGCCAACAACCAGAAGCAGGGACAAGAGAGCTTTTCTTAGAAGTTACCCAACATACCTCCTTTGTATCACTGGCAAAGAAAGAGGGGCATGGGTATATATTCATCTCCAAATCAAACACTGTTAATGGAAATGAGATTGTTATAGTGGAGATTTATCCATGATCCAATTAGGATTGTTCTTTCTAAAACGTAGACAACTAAACAAAATTTGAAAGCAAGGAAGAAGTATTATTTAGCAGGCAACTAGCAATATTTACTCTACATCCAGTCAACTAAACCAGTATGGGCAATGTAATTCCAGAGTTGACAAACCATCTGATTACTTTTAAGAAGTCAGAAATCTGGATGTTTATGCAAACTCTACCAATTTTCAAATATTGGCAATGAATTCAAAACATTTAAAAATACTCTTTGGCCAAAATCCTTCAGGCCAAGTAAAATACATCTGCAGTCCAGATATTTCCTGTAGGTCACCAGTTTATAACCTCTGGTTAATGTTATTAATTAATTTAACCAAAACTTTCTGAAGTTAGAAAGTTTCTGCATTAGAAAGTTTTACTCAATTTTAGAAAACCTGAAATGACACAGTTAATAAGAATTGCAAAACATAGTGTAGGAAAAAGATGTAAAGCTAAGGATGTTTACAAAATTTTCTTCTTAACAGATTTCTAATTTGAAAATTTAACGGTTAAAGCCTTAAGATACTGCTAGTCATCGAATGATGAATGCAAAGGTTTTTTTTCCATCTCTTCCTAATTTCCTATGATTAATTTTTAGATTTCTTTTAATTTTCATTAGAGAATGAATTAATTCCCTATCAAGTCAAAAATAAAGGTATTTAAAATATTTGAACAAACATTTGTCAACATCACAGTTTTAAAAAGTGGGAGAGGGAAGAAATGGCTAGGAAAATCACCTTATTGAGATTAAAGCTACATAGCTGTTTTTTCAGAGTTACTATCTTTCTCATAAATATGGAGAGTAGAAATTTTAAAGAGACGCAAAGATTCTCAAGGGTATGCATCCTTGAACAATTTCATATATCTTTAAAGTATATCAGGAATCAACAAGTATTAATCTCCTTTGGGTATCAAGAGCAAATAATGGTGAGTACAGTAAGTAGATCTCTCCTTCATCCAGTATGCCCAGTAGTTCATGTTGGTCATTTATGCACCAATCCTTCCATAACTATTGTTTCAGACTTTTGGATTTGAGCCCTAAAACAAGACAAAAAAATCTGAAATTATCAACTTTTCCTAAAAATTTAAACTTTCAAAACATCAAATTATTAGGAAAATAAAGTCAATTCATTTTAATAATTTGATATTTCATAGTGAATGAACAGAATCATGCAATGGTGGTAGTAGAAGATAAAACACCATACTAGAATCCAAATATTTATCAGACCAATTAGCATAATATGGAGATGATAGTGGGATCAGTAGAAGAATTATGAGCTCCTGGGTGGTCATTTTATGAGAAATCACCTTCCTCTCATTGAGGAAATGAAAATGAAGAATATCGGTAACATCATCTCTCTCTGGCTAAAACTTCCATCTTTTCCTCTTAATTACAGGTCAAAGAAAGCATCACATTTTACCCACACCTACAATCAAGGAGGCATTACTCTTTATCATAATATTAATAAATAATATTTTATTATTTATTCTCTTTAAATTATTCTAGGAAGACATGGTCAGAAATTTTCTTCTTGACACTAAGAATGTTGCACAATCATAATAATCTGACTGACTCTCTTACCTTAGGTGTCGACATTGCTTTGTGTTTGGGAACAGCAGGACGTACTTTGGTGTCTTTGTGCTATATAAAGAACAAATATAGTGTAGATCATTAAAAATGCTATATATTTTCCATCATTTCCTTTTTAAAAATATTCCTTACCCCCTCAGCAAACATTTAAATTGTAACTCAACTTTCAGGATCCCATTCAAATTCCTATTAATTAAT
The DNA here is from genome assembly GCA_004024945.1 of Uropsilus gracilis. Classification (NCBI taxonomy): domain Eukaryota; kingdom Metazoa; phylum Chordata; class Mammalia; order Eulipotyphla; family Talpidae; genus Uropsilus; species Uropsilus gracilis. The sequence continues at coordinate 53,455 of PVHY01003423.1, forward strand.
GGGTCTTCTTTCTCCTTTAATCAATGACTCCATTTGTCTTCAATGACCCCAAATGACTTGCCATTTACCACAATCTCATTAGTATTATTGACTATGACACAAATATTATTTGAAGAATTGAGTGCCCCATATATACATGAACTTTTTTCTCGCTACAAATGTAAAAATTCTTGGAGAACTTCTCAGATATACCCAGAACAAATATACTATACCCCAAGTTAACTTAGGGAGCTCATGTTCTGAAAAAAAGAATCAATTTAAAGACATTCAAATTAGATTTTTTAAAAGTCATCTGTTACCATCTGATACTTACAAGGAATGAAGCAGATGACACAGATGTAGGAATTGGTGGTGGTGGAAAATCTGGCTTGGTAATTAGCTAGCAAAAAGGAAAAATAATAATTTTTTAATTATTATCAGAGGTGGGGCCTTGATAGCAGATGTGCTTAATTACAAAGTTTAAATCACTTTCAGAATTGAAGAAATGATGACCCTGCCCATGAGAATTATCTAAAGCTGCCAGTTCAATTTAACACATACATACCACACACACACACACACACACACACACACAGACACACTCTCTCTCTCACATACACACACACAAACACACATACACTGCAGAAACAAGCTCCATGACAACAGACCTATGATGAAGATGACGCTTACACAGCAATTTGGTACTCATTACTCTAGTAGGTTTACAGACTGTTGCCCATTATACAGGTTCACCAGGTTAACTGGGGTATAACAGAGACACATATATCTGTACATGTTATATTTTCAGAAAGTTTTGCAGAAAAATGTGCATTTTACATTAATATTCACTCAGTTTTCAACTTCTAAGGGAACAACTGGGTATGTCTTTCACTAGTATTTCCTGGAAGTTAGACTGGAAGTAATAGTTAAAAGAAGTTTGTAACTCACAAAAGAAGGTGGAGGCTCACTGCCTACTACTGGCACATCTGGTGCATGATTCTTTATCTGACTCATCTGGAAAATATATTTTAAAATTAAATGATCAGTGTCCTAAGTTCAGCTTCCAAATAAGCAGTCCCTTCATGACCTGGGAGAACAGAAGCAAGGTGATGCCAAGAGACCAGACAAGAAATGACTGTGACCCAGCTTCTGCCTTTGCTCTGCCCAATCTCCATCAGAGACATTACTACCAATGTTATTATCACATAGCAAATTCAAAATCTCTTGTAGAAGATAACCAGGAATTAAACATGTGTTATATAAAATACACAAAATTATATTATTGTCTCAATGGGAAAAGTAAGCTGAAGAAAGAGGAAAACAGTGTGAGAGAAAAAGACAGAGCTACTTGGCATCTGCTTTCCTTGTTCTCCTTATTCTCTGCCCTTTGTGAATCCTAGTAAACCTTTAAGGAGGCTTTTTTGCATTTAACAACAGAAAAAAGTGAACTTCCTAAATATTTGGTTGCAGAGTCCACAGTTCTGGCTACTACAAACTGAAAGTGCGGATTTGAATATAAATGACAGGTAATGGTCAGAAACCACACTAAAATAATCAGTAGGTACAGTCTACTGCAAATGTTGAGTTAATGGCTTACTTCCTGGGGCTGAACAGCTTTTACTGACTGTGACTTCCTCTTCTGTTTGTGTGGTCCAATGCCACTGGCAGTCGGTGACCTGTATATACAAAGCATATGAGAAAAATTGACTCAGCATTCCTTCACCATGAGAGGGGAATTCAATAGAAGTTTACTAACTTTGTTTGCTCACTGTGCCATCCTTGTATATTCACTGGTTTTCATCTTCTCCCTAGAAATGTGTCAGGTTTTTTAATCCCTGAAATTCACAATTGCGCCACCACTGACTTTTTTTGAGTCTCTGTAGAACCCTCAATGCTAATAATGGTGTTGAAAACAACTATTATACAAAGTAACACTTTATTATTAATGATTGATTTTATTCATTCAATACATATTGAAAGTCCATTTTGGGTAAGTAACTATTTTTAAAAATCTAAGAAAACCATACAGTGTTAACATCATATGTGGAAGACCGATCCACTTAGCTCAGATGGAAGCAATCAAGGTTCCATCATTTACTTTGCAAGATATTGAACATGCTGGTCAACCTACATGTATTCCTATCAGTAAGAATATGAAGTTACTCACTTTGCAAGATTGTTATAAGGATGACTATGACACCATTTCATTTACAAAACAGAGCAGGGGCCACTCCATGCTGTTCTTGTGAAAATTGGAGATGATAAAGTAGATGAAAGGACTTCGCATCACATTTGTCATAAATATAGTGATGAATTCATGTTACATTTGCACTTACAATAAGTAGTAGAGTATTTAATAAGTTGCTTCCTATTCTTATTATAACTGTACATACAGCATTTAAGACATATTTAAATAGGATAAAGACATATTTCATTGGAAAGGGCTTCTCAGTAAAAAAGACACCCAGACTCTGGTCTAAGAAAATATTTCCATACCTTATTTCTAAATGTTTGAATCAACTCAAAATTAAATGGAAGAATGTGGATCATACCCTTGAAGTTAAAGTAAGATAGAGGCTAAAACTTTCCCAAAGCAAGATAAAGGTTTACCTCTGGACTTTCTTCTGCTTTCCTCTGGTGCTTTGGTACCGGATTACTATAGCAACCACCACAAATATGACAGCTACAGGGAATAGCACCCCCACCACAATGGAGAAATCTGCAACAAAGAGAATCCAGGTCTATTGAGAATATGAGGAATTCACCTACATTTATCACACTAGCCCTTATTGCTTTACTTAGCACAAATTAAATATATCCCCCACCAAAGAATACATATTCCCTGGAAAATCTCTCATAGCCAGTAAAATGAAAATGTATGTTGATCATGATTACTGAAATAATTCTGGTAGAGGAAGTAAAAAGGACCTCTCTCTGCCTCTCTCTCTCTCTCTATATATATATATATAAAATATATATTTTATATATATATATATATAATATTACTATGCTATAACTTAAGCATAATATTCCTGAGAATTCTTAGATGTTTCTAATAGTTGGAAGATGGGTTAAGAGGGTTAAAATCCATGAATGAAAAGGATGTGATGGTGGAACAGGAGTGAAACATTTTAAAAGTTCATCCTTGGAACAAGCAGGAAAAGAAATCAAAGCTTTAAATCATAATCTTGTCAGCAGTAAATAAGGGAGTAAATTCAAAACAATAAGATGTTTTGGAGTATTTCTGTAAGACACAGTATAAATGTGTTCAGGGTGCACACAAGTCCTACAAACCACTAACATTACAACTAAAACTCTATTTTCAAAAGAGAATCATATACCAGAGGAAATAAAGAGGTACTTGGCAGTACTTCAAAATTACCCGTAGTTTTTAAAGGATGTAATCTAGGGGTAAAGTTTGGGAACAGCAGAGATTGTGTAACAGCAACACGTTTGTAGTTGAAGATAGAATAATGGAAAAACAACGATGTCTGGTAATGGTGACTAGAAAACTTAAGCCAACTCACCTACTAAAAGTAACTGTCAAATTTTTGTCATAAACAAACACTTCCCCCCAAGAAAACACAGGGAGAATTTACTTTGCACAGCATAATTGAAAGTAATCCAGAAGGACAGCAAAGAAAATAATTCAGAAATACAAAATGGAAGGGAAAACCAAATAAAGCAAGAGCAAACCCTAATGTCAACTATGGATTCTTGATGAAAATGATGTGGCCATGTAGGTCCATCAAGTGCAATAAACATTCTGTGCTAAAGAAGAATATTAGTCATAGAAGAGGCTGTGTAGAAGGAGTATAGGGCATATGGGAATGCTGTAGTTTCTGCTCATTTTGCTGCCTACCCAAAACCATCTTAAAAGTGAATTCCATAAAAAGAAAACAAAGTGGAAACTTTTGTAGTGATTACTAAAAAAAAATACAAAATGTATAATCTTCAAATCAATAAAAATAGAATGAAATCCTTATGCATTCACAAGAGAGTAGATAAAAGGGAATATAAAACAGGAAGGAGAAGTAAAAACCATATTTAAAATAGGTAGGAGAAGTAAAAACTCTAGTATTATTACTTGTTGCACACAAGAATATCAGTGAACGTATTTAATGAATATTTTTGTTTTCTTGAGATAATATTGTTTTACAGCACTGTATCTGTTTCAGACTTAAAGGATCATACTGCTTTGGATGCGTGCCATCAGTCATTCCTGCCACCAAGGAACATGTAGCTCTCTGCAGCAGTCTACTGGGCTCACTGTACACCTTGTTCTCCACAAACCCCCAAGCTCTCTGATGGTCTTAATTTTATCAACAGATTTATAGGGTTTGATGTTGGTTTGGTTTTGACTGAGCCTTTGTTTTGTTCCTCTATATTCCACATTTAAGTGAAATCATGGGAAGTTTGTTTTCTCCTGACTTATGTCACAAAACATAATCCCCATCAGTACCATCTATCTTGTCTCAAATGACAAAGGTTCATCTTATTTTATTATCAATGAGCTTTTTTCCATTGTGTACATAAACCACATCTTCTATCTATTCATCTGGGTTACTTCATAACTTGGTTATTGCGATCAGTGGTGCAATGAACATGAGGTTGCATAAAACTTTTCAAATTAGTGATGTTGCATTCTTTAAGTAGATTTCTAAGAACGAAATTGCTGGATATATGGTAGATCTAGTTGAATACCTGGGGGATGTCAACAACCATAATTTCAAACTGGAGATAAATATATGTGATATTTGAAAATATATATAGCAACTGCAGTGTGATATAAAAATAGCTGCAATTTCTTTTGGTGACAGTCAAAGGTACTACTAATACAACTCTGGTTTACTGCCTTACTGTCTATAATTACAGAAACCTCAAATTTTTGGTTAGAATTTGGTAACAACAGATGTAATTTTCTCACCCACGTAAAGAATAAGAAGGCTTTTCCCTAGTCTGGGGGGAGGACTCCTTAGCTGGTTAGATCAGAAGTAGCTCCATAAATGGAAGCAAACTCACTAGTATAATGTCCCCAAACCAAAAGAAAACCTAATGGTTAAAGTTGAATCCTGACACAACGGTTTCAACAAAGAGGGTAAGTTATTCCCAGATAAACTTTCCTGCTTATACACTGAACCCTTACCCAGCTGCCTCCTTGATCCCTTTAAGATATAAAGTTAATGCACTCTAATTTAAATTTGCATCACCAACCCTTCAAATTAAGATATTCAAGAAACACTTTGGCCAGTACTATCCAAACTGATTCTACCTAATGGAAATTGTTAAGGAAAAAAAATAGAAAAAATATGAAAATATTGGATATAATATGTAGAAATAGAATGTATATAAAATTATTTTTATTCTTTCAATAAAACTATAAAGAATCAGTGTAAACGATGGTGACATCTGCTTGTTACACTCAATGAAATTAAAATAGAGATTATAAAATAAACTAAGCAAGAGAAAGCAAGTCTGATATTTAAAGGGATTAGAAGAAACATAAAAATGCTATTGAATAATTTAAAATGTCATTATTATTAACATAAGATTGCTACAAATTTACTTAATGATACAGCTTGAAACACTTTCTCTGAAATAATAAGAAAAAGACAGGGAGAATGAAAAATATTAAGAATGAAAAATATGAAGAATGAAAAATATTAAGGCTGCAGAGTAACAATATTTCATAGACATAATTTATATTTTTGAATGAGAAATCAGAAAAGTGGAACAAAATCCACTTTAAAACTCGTATTAATAGAAACATTCCTTAAACCGAAGAACTAAATCTTCACTTTGAAAAGTCTTATTATAGAGCAATCAAAATAATGAAGAGAACAACATCCAAGCATAAAAAGATGATTAGCTTTCTTACATCACAATTCTAAAGACATCTAAGTGAAAATATTACAGATGGTTTTTAAAGGAGCTAATACAATTGCAGAAGTAGTGTAACTGCAGTTATTTCACATCGGTTAGCAAAAAAAAAAAAAAAAAAAAAAAAAAAAAAAAAAAAAAAAAAAAAAAAAAAAAAAAAAAAACAAAAAATCCAACTTGTTATAAGTGAAACTTAGTAAGTTTAACCTAAGTACACCCTGTCTGAAAAGAAATGAGAGATGATTGAGCAAATTAGTAAATAAATTTACATAATGATTTCCAGAAGAGGGAAAAAATAAATGAAAAAATATTTTTCATGAGCCTTGAAACCATTAAAAAGATTTCTAATTAAAGGAGTTGATTATGTTTATGCATCTATTCCCCTCCCATATCCAAATTCTGATTACAAATACAAAATAGCTTGTGTAAATATATGTATATGTAAAATTTATTTGTTGTTGTTAAATAATCCCTTTAAAGTTCATTAGTTTTATTTTTCCTTACTTTTAAAATAGCCATTTAATTAAAAATAATCCTTTTTATTATTTTGTTATAATTTATAAAATCACAGATCACTAGAAAAATAGTAAAACTTTTTTAGAAATTAAAAAGAAAGATAGGACATAAAAAAACTTAGGTAGACAGAAAAAGAATAACCTATACTACAAATACTGGAAATAAATGTTATTCTTTCTTAGGTAGTATGACAAAGAATCAAGAAACTTAAAAAGCCCAGCCATCAGAAGTAGAGGCTATCTTTTCTGGGAGATCAGCCAAGAATCTGAGCTCAAGAAAGATGTTCAATCAGGCCCACTCATACCCATATCCCTACCCCCATTCCCTATGTTTATAGAACAAGAATGGGCCATGACTCAGGACAAAGCCCTAAAATATAGGAGCCTGACAAGCAGAACAGAGGCTAGTTCCAGATGCTGAGATGAGACAGAGAAGGGAGAATCAAGGAAAACTGAGAAAATACAGATGTCTCCGTGAGTAAATGCACCTATGTACCCTCTGCTCAGGGCAATTTGGAGGTGAGGATTCCCACTCTGGTTGTTGCCTCATCCCCCCATGACCTGTATGGAGACCTGTCCATCTACTTACAGAGTCAACAGACCTCCCATAAGGTTAGGTATCACCAAGTACGCAAATATGTGACTATGCAAGGAAAACCCATGTCATCTAAATCAAGTAAATTTAATACCCCATTAACTAAGGATCCCATATCCTGAAGTATCCTGAAGAAAAGCAGCACAGTGAGACACAAGAGTGTTTTGAAAAACAGAAAAAACAAACTTCAAAGAAATAGAGAATAGAATCTACAAGAAGAATCTAAGGTACATTTCAGTCAATGTAGTAATGAAAGTGGAACAATCCCAAAACAAGAAAATTTGGGAAATTAAACAAAATTGCAGATACAAAATTTGAGGAAATGTTTTGGTATATAAAGTAAAAACATAAGGACTCAGAAAATATGATTGCAAAGTTGTTAGTAACATGGGTTCTATATTAGCAGAATAGAAATCCCAAGCAGAGAAAAGAGGCAATGAAATCTTAAGTAATAAGGAAGAAAAGCATGGAAAGAAAGAGCAGTTTTCTCAGGTTAGACAGTAGTGTTACCCACTGTAGACCATGGAGGAGTCATCACAGTCAGGAGGGGCCCATCCTTCTTGACACTGACACTGCAGCTCATGGTCACACACCTAGATTATCAAAGATTCTGTTACTTGCCACCTTAGATTGATCACCAAACACAGGTGCTGTTCATCTACAAGCAAGCCCATTGTGAAAAGGGACTAGGCCCTGGCCCACAGCCTTGGTGCTGTTCATAGCATGTCTGCCTCAGGAACGAGAATTTCAGCACTAAGTTCTTAGAAAAGGGTTTTCTTTGAACCAAACTGTTTAGGGAGTAAACAAACCATAATTTTAACCACTGAATCCTAGAACATGACTTCAACATCATCTAAGTGGACTAAAGTTACATAAGGATGATCAGGCTTAAGAGGAATATTCTCGAAACTTACAGCATGTCCTTTGCACTTAGAAGAACAATTGGTTGACTTGTAGGCCCTCTCGATATCCACACATTCTGCATTAAAGCACACCTGCGAGGGATGTGAAAATGAGCTGACATTCAAGGACAAAAGCTTCAGTACTGAAACTTGATTTTTTGGCATTTTCTCTTATTTTAACCATTATGATTAGAACCGAAATTACCTTTCAAATAAGTAAATCCCAGCATTTTTTGGGAAATAGGAAAATGAGCTCTAAGTAATTCATTATAAAATACTTTTAAAGTGCTTGTTAAAGATTTCCCTATTTTACTTCATTTCTTGTGCATATTTCCTTATTCAACTTCAAGCCAACTTTTAAGACCTGATATTTAGCACTAAAGTCAACATTGCACATAATATAAGGTACCCATGGCAAACAAACAAAAATCATGGAAAACATGCTGATGTCATATCACTTGCAATATTAAAATAATGTTCATTTATTTGAAAGTTTTGTTTATTTTTATCAGAGTGATTATTTATTGAGAACCTACTGATTTGGGAATAAAATTTTCCTGTATAGAATCTAGTGCTAAGTGTATAGCAGGTGCTTATTAAACATTATTGAAGGAATGATGCATGCAAAAATGAATGTCAGACACTTTCTCAGGAAGCTGTGCTCCTTGAAACACAAGGAGGACACAAGAGGCGAATGAACAAAACAAGACAAAATCAAAAGAATATTTTGAATTAAAGCATAATTTCAACTTACCTTCTTGTTTCCACACTTGGTTCCATTGGCTACCATGCCTATTTCTTCACTATTTTCTTCTGGATCAAATGTTTTACATGTCTGGAAAGTTACAATCCGTCCTTTCCAGGGCAAGTTATCTGATCCACCTTGACAGAACAATTTCCCACACATGACATCACTGGGGAAAAGTCAAATTTATTGCAGTTGAAGTACCACCGTCCACATACATTTTCATACAAATGTTAATCAGTTCTCTGACCATCAGTATTTACTGAAGGTATTTCTCTTCATAGCAGAGATTTCTACTTCTCCTTAACATTATTTGCCCATCTTTCTTCTTAATAAATACAATGAATATTAGCAAAACATATTATTATTCAACCATATTTCACATTTCCCAGATTTCCACAAGTATTTAATCAAAAAACCTTTGAAAAAATGTTGATCTTGTTCAACCATTTGTTATATATTATTTTGTATGGGTAAAGCTCAGAGCAGGCAGAGAGGTCAATACATTACATTTTTAATAGCCATATTTTATGCAGAATAGCTTGCTTAATATGGTAATTCCCTCCCCCCCACCCACACCAGAATATATGAAAATAAAACAACTTTTTAGGTAAATCTCAGTCATTTCTCTTACTATTTTTTCTTCATGTAATTTCATGACAAGTTTAAATAAAACTAAACAAATAATGTATTGATTTTTCACCTAACCCTAGAGTCATCATGGAAAATACCAAATAAAAAAACATCTAAAAGATCCTGGAACATTTATGGATACATTTCTGAATAGTCTCATTCACTGCTTGATTTTCTCACTTATATATTCATCCAATTCTACAATGACAGTATCCTCTGAATTATCCAACATGAGGGACTTGAAGAAGAAATCATTTATTTGATTTTTTTTAAAGCTCAGAACTTAGCCTAAGAATGGTTCATTCAATAGTCACCCACAGAATGTTTACCAATGAATATTCCAAATTAACTTCTCTTTTTTTAAATTTATTTTTTCACTTCCCTCTACTCTCAAACCCTCGAATTAACTTTTCTTTAGATGAATAAAACTTATTGTGTGGCTGGGTGTGTGTTTTTGCCCAAAGTCTATGGAGAAGGAAGGTTCAAATAACAACAGCACTTACTTTGCTTTACAAGGAATGCGTGTGCCATTCACTTTGCGACAATACCCATATTTTGACCCACCACCATTTCTGTTGTAACACGACTTATCTGCAACCTGGCTCCCTGAGACCATGTAGGATCAGTAAGGACATAAATGAAAAGAAAAGTGATAACAAATACAATGTTACAAAGGATTAAGGAAATATAAAAACAGCATGAGAAATACTATTTTAGCTTAGAGCAATTGACCATTCCTAGAAATATTGACTATAATAATTGATAGTAAAAGAACTGACTAAAAGTAGTAGTTTGTCAAATAGTCACTTTTGAATGATGGTTATTAAATATTGGCAGCATCTGGATAGCTTGAAGATTTTAAAAAATCCACCTAAATATGAAGACTTATTCTGCAGAGCTAACAATTATCCTTGTGCTAACAGTTTAAATGAAGATAACTGAAGTCTAGTCAGCTGGTACATACTAGTAAGAAAAGTACTTGCATGTTTAGTCAAACTCCAAGTCTGTGCCACCATAGTGACAACTGTCATATATTTAACTTCTCAGATAGTCTTTCTCAGCTCCCCATGAGATGGAGAATAGATCATAGTAGTTAATTGATTCAGTAAAAGTGAGCAGCTGTGTGACCTTGGGCAAATACCTTAACCTCTCAGCTCTGTTGTGAAATGAGGATGCATACAGCAATATTTACATATCTACATGTAAATTACAATCTAATGCATCTAAATGCAAAGAAGGTATATGAAGTTGTTGTATATATATACCTTGTATACATATATCTTCCTCATAGGGTTTAGGATTAAATGAGTTAATGTATGTGATCCAAAGAGAATAGTTTCTAGTCAGTAGTATGTACTAGCCATTCTTATTATAATTTCCATTTTATATAAAAATAAATGGAGGATCATATTCATCATATTCTATACAGAGAGAAAAACCAGGTTCTACATACATTTCTAAGTCTGACACTTATGCTCCTTCTCTATTCTGGACTGGCCTTCATTAAAGATCAGAAAATTTGAAACTGGTTCATGAATAAACATCAAACTCTGTTAAAAATAATTTTTAAAGTTGAAGATAATCCATTGTTTTCAAGATAAATTATTAAATCTATTATAAGTTTAAAACCAAACCATTTTAAATGAATTTCATGTTTCACTAAGATGATCATTTAGTGCCATATGTTCTCCTTTGTAACTCTATAACATTTATAGGTTCTTTATTATTATAATAAGATATCATCAGTGAAAAAATTGAATAATGAGGCATGAATAATTATGAAAAAGTATTTTAATCCCAAACTTCAAATTTACTGCTGCTAATATTGTAAAATGTATTATTTGTATACCCATATCCAGTATCAAGCTGCTTTATAAGTAACTATGCCAATTCACAATAAAATTGCTTCCTTTCCCTAGGGCATTAAATAGTAACAGCTATAAGAATTGCATTGGCTAGATATACTGTAATTTATATAGCTATTTCTTTTTCTTGAACTATTTAACTCAACAATTCATTACCATTTAACAATCACTGAGAGAGGCAGCAGTGTCCAGCATTCAGGCATGTTCTTACCTGGCCCCCACATCTCTGTGCACTGGTCCTGCAATGTGGGGCATCTGCCCATGAGGCAGTAGCCCTTCCCATTTTGACAAGGAAAGCCATTGATTCGGAATCTGTCCTCAGGGCAGATACCAGATTTACCATCACACATTTCTGGCAGGTCACACTCATCTTTTGCTGTTCTGCACACAGCACCAGCCTTTTTAAACTGTAGGGAAATTAAAGAGGAAAGAAATCTATTTTTCCTCTGACTTAACCAAAGTTCTCAAATAACTAACACAATGTTTTCCCTTTGGTCTGTGGTAATCATTCTATTTCAGTCATTCTGTGATTCAATTCCACTGACTTTGTATTCACTTAAGTCATTTTATATCTCCTTGACTTTGGCCATGCTGTTGTCTTTAAGGCAATCAATAGTTGTGATTATAGAGTACAAACACTACAGAAATATCAATGAGTAAAGTACAGCAGAAAACCACACAACATCTAAATGCAAAGAAGGTAGTCATTTTCCCTTTGGGGACTCCATCTTTGCAAGATTTTCTTGGTGATTTAAATCTGAAATTTCAGATTATTAAAGTGAATCTTTTTTACTAAGAAAGGTAAGGTTACAAGAACCAGATCAGCATGCTCTGAAACTTTCCCAGGTGTCATATTTCCTACTCCTGAGTTCTTTTTATTGTGTGTTTACCTATTTCTTTCTAACTCAGTTCTCATGATTAACATGAGAGAAATAACCAAATATTCATTTGATAAGTCAATTTAATTGCAATCTATTACTGCAAACTATATTTACCAGAGAAAGCTTAGTAAAACAAATGATCATTTGAAGAGGCCTGGAGACCCATGTGGACACTGGAAGAGTGTCTGTTCTGAGCTGGAGAAAGCAAACATGCTTATGAGAACTTCTGAGCATTGTGACCTCTGCTGGGTCAGACCAGCTCCCTCCTCAGCTGTCACACAGCATGCTCATGCTTTCTGTCCTGCCTTTACCTCCTCATTTGGACTCTTTGCTCTTTCTGTCTCCCTATTTCAATTCTATTCCGACTAAGTTGGAAACCTCACTTTTTGTGAAGTTTATTTTGACTTTAATATGAATTGCTGCTCCCATTTGTTTGTGTATGGTGGGAAAAGAACCTAGAAATCAAGTTTGGAAGATAGTCTTGAATCTTGGCCCTGCTGGTGGTGTGGTGGCTCATCTTTAGAAATGGATTTAAACACTCTGAACATCCACTTCCACATTGAATATGAATATCGACTTTATAAGGTTTATTGTGACATTTAAGCAAGAATATATGTAGAAAGAATTACACAAATATCATATTGTAGTATCTATGTGGGAATGTAATCACATATTTTCTTCCATTCCAGTGTGCATATCACTGTTAAGACCATTCTTTGAGATCAAGGACTACTTTTTCATCTTCCATAAATACTAACAATAGCATTTAATAAGCACTTATTAAATAATAATTAAGTTCTCATATTTTCTTCCTTTTGGCCTCCTGTATTTCTTTTCTTGCCCTCTGACATTAAAAAACAAACAAAAATCAAAAACTATCTCAACACTGCCTATAATCTGCACATTACACATTCATTCCACTAAATATTTAAAATGCATAAAAATCTGTGCTAGCTGAAGAAAAATCAGTCCTCTGTTTTTAGGAGTCAAGAAAAAAAAAAAGCAAGCACACACAACCAAAATCCATAGAGAAATTGATACCGTATCTTCATTTATGTCCTTTTCCTAAAGTGACTTAAAAAGTTGAAGGTAGGTAGCCCTCACATAATTCCTGAGCTTTAAAACATATGGGAAATGAAGGGAAAGTCATAATCAAGATAGGGAAAAAAAAATCCCCTTTACCTGGCACTTTTCGCAGCATTCTCCCACGGCACATTGAAAACGTGCTTTGATCTTACATGTTTTTGGATCACAGCACATGTTGGTGCATTCCTAAGAGACACCAGAAAAAAAAGCAAAAGTGTGAGATTACTTTTTGTCCTCCTGTCACCATAAATCTTAGTAGAATTTATGCACTTCATAGACTTTACAATTTGAAAAGAAAATCAGGAAATTAAAAGATGAAACATCAAAACATTTAAAAAAAACAGATTTTAGAAAAAACTGGTGGTTGGTTGATTGTTTATATTCTACTTAGATCCTTAAAAAACAAAACAAAACAAAACAAAAAAACAAAACAAAACTGAGCATCTCTAATTTCCCTAATCTTCTTTAGTAATACTAGAAATTATCCAATTTTGGTAAAGATAAGAGAAAGGAAAAAGAAGCAGATAGCTTTTTAAAAAAATCAAACTTACCTAAATAATTAAAACATAATTAGCTCAAACTCACATTTTGTGCCTACCAGCAGTAAATTTAATCTCTGGAAATGTACTGAAAATCTAAATATATAGTTCTTTATCTATTTTTTGTTTGAATTCAACTCAGTGTAAGGGACCCATTCTGCCTTTTCCCTACTCCCTGACCTCTGAGTAATCAGCCACTTGAACTCAGACATTGGGAAAGCTCAGAATTCAGGGTCTTCACATTTAGGTCTCCAAAGGGGAGAGCCCTATTTAAATTCACACAGTCCTAGGGTTAAAACAGTCACTTTTACTTAAAATATAAGCATCATTTGGGAAAAACTGTGCTTTCTCATAGGTGGAATCAATCTGTAATCCTGTTTGAAAGTTACTGAAAGGTCACTCCTCAGCAACCTTGAAAATCACACTGAAAGCTAGTGAGATGGGGTAAGGGTCACATTCAGAATCCTTGTGCCCTGTGAGTAAATAGGTATCAGGACAGATACTTCTAACGAAAACACTTCTGGAATCCTGAAGCAGTAAGAGGTGTCAAAATCCAGGGGGTTCTGGGACTCAAACAACCATGGCTGGAGCCAGATCAGGACTCCTCCTTCTGCCAGGCCTGTGATGGTGACAAGTAATTGCCAGCTTGGTTATCACCATAGCTGTGCTTAGATGAACTGCTTAGTATGTGCAGGCACATAGATACTGGGATTATTTCTGCCAGAAATAGAGATATGAGGATTAAAACCCCAGATGATGAGTGGAACTTCAACATAAGGGGTGGGGAAGGAGCCAAGGAAATGAAGATGATCTGTTAAGCAATTCACATTCCATTGTCAGAAAAGTAGGCCTGACAAAGACCTCCAAGTGAGCGTGTCCCAGATTATAAGAAACACACTATTTTCTTGGTAGTTGAAAAACTAGATCTTTCTGAAAAGTACTTGGTACCTCGGGGGTTCCACAGTCACACTCTTCTCCCATCTCTAACAACTGGTTCCCACAGATTGGAGTGGATATGATGTCTGTAGGCAGGGGGGCATTGAAGAGGCAACTTGATAATTTATCTTCAAAGAACTTGTCATAGCTAACACGGCTGCAGGAACTGAAGTCCGTCGGAATATAGAAACTGCAGAGATAAGGAGGGACAAAGTGGAGGGCAGGCGTGCAGGAGAGATGATATCAGGTACTTGGCATGACTTGCCTGATCCTGGTCCAAAAGGTCCAGTCGAATCCACCAAGCAATTACTAAGGCATGTGTGTCTTTAGCAATTAGTAAGGGTGAGCTCCTTTGTGTGCCTGAATTAATCCACCTGGGTGGACACAAACTTAAAAAGCAAATGTGATCATATCTGAAGGTCATAAGCAGAATGCAGATGATTAAAGTAAAAATGACTTATCCAGATAAATTTACTCAATTTTACTTCATTTTAGCTGTGAAATCTTAAAGACATTAAAATTGCATTTATTGCATGTTTAAGCATAATAATTTCTTCCTATTGGCAGAAACTCTTCATTACATAAATAAAGAATAAAGATGAGGTTTAAAAATGCAGTAACAGACACAATAAAATAAGTGAGTGATGGAACAGTTATAGGTTGTTTTGTGGGAGAGCACTGGAAGAATAACCTTAACTTGAGTGATTTCAGAGAGGGAAATAAAAAAGAAATATATGAAAGTATGGTGGGACTTTTTCTTCCTGTTTCTTTTTGTTAACATTAGTGCACATTATTACCTATGTCTTAGGATACAGGTTCACATTTACTCAATGTATGTTGTCACACCACACCCATTACTGAAGTACTAATATCTTCCAACACAATCCATTGAAACCCCCTCTACCTTTTGCTCTCACTCTGTTTCCCTTCTGGAAACCTTAGTTCTGTTTTCAGAAATCAGGGGTTTGTTTCTGTCTGGTCTATTTGTTTTGTTTATTCCACACATGACTAATTCCTGGATTAAAATAATTCAGGATTTGTCTTTCTCTTTCTGATTTATTTCACTTAGAAAAATCTCAAGTTCTATCCTTGTCAAAATGGCAAAATTTCTTTTTTGTGTGTGTCTGAATAGTATTCTACTAAGTATATAAACCATATATTCTTTTCTTTGATGGGAACTTAAGTTGTTTCCATAGCTTAACTTTTGTAATAGGTGTTGCAATGAAGAAGTATAAATTTCTTTTGAGTTAGTGTTTTCACATTCTTCAGATGCCTAGAAGTAAAATTGCTGGATCTTATGGTAGCTCTAATTTTTTTGAGGAGCCTCCACAAATCTGTATGTTGCATATGGATGAGATAGAAGGTGATTTGTATAGACATAATTATGACTGTGTACTGATATTGCTACTGATTAATTTAAAAACAAACATGCTGCCGAAGGTGACATAAAAGCCCACACAACACAGTTTAGGTGAATCAAACATGGGGACAAACAGCATGTTTCCATAAGAACTCACCTTAAGGCTTTGTCCATCACACATATTGTAGAAGGGCACTTGCAAACATAGGAGTCATGAAACATCCCAAAATTATGGCCCATTTCATGGGCCATTGTTCCTGCAACTCTAAGCATGTTGTCGCTGTGATCCTAAGGGGAAGAAGAGGAAAGCAGATATTCTGGTTTACAAGCTGAATTAGCACTCAAGGCATATCTATTTTTCCTGTCACCGAGTAGAGGGATTAATTTTAGCTTCAGTCTCTCTCTATATTAAAAATTATATTCTGGAAAAAACATTATAGTAGATGAAACACTTTCCAAGAATGATAAGTATTGGGAATGTATAATATAATGAGTGAGAGCAAATATAAAACTTTTTTATGATTTTAAAATTCACTGAAAGATGACTGGTAAAGAAAAATGAGTAACCACACACTTTGCATTTACATTGCATGTAAAGTTAGACATGAAAATAGCACAAAAGACACAAGGGAATAGTCAGATCTGTGCTCTTGTAAAATTTTTATTCTATATGTGAATAAGTTTAATATTACGTCAAGGTATATAGACAAGCAGATAGTTACAATAAACCCCATAAAATAGTATGAGTGGTGCAAGTATTAATAAAAAGCTAACAGTGGTGACAAGTGAAATTACTTTTAAATACTCAAGCCAACCTAAAAAGCCATAAATCATATACTACATGGAAGAATTTAGCTCAACAACATCAATATTTAGAAGCAAATGACTTAATTAAATCTAGTAAAGAGATTGTCAGATTAGACAACAGTAATAGCAGTAAAAGTCAGATAGCTACTATCTACTATGTTCCTTCTTTGAATGTAAAAAAAAATACATATACTAAAAATAAAAGGCAAAGTTTGTATCATGAAAACTTTAGCCAAAAATTGTTGAAGTATTTATATTGATATTAAATAAAGTAGACCTTAAAACAAGAATGTTTTAGGGAAAAAGAGAAAGAAATGATAAGTGGATTAATTCTCAAAAAGATATGACAACACTTTGTCTTCATTTAACAGCAGAACTTCAAAATGCATGAAATGAAAACATAATTGAAGTAGACAAATATACAGTTATTCTTGGATACTTAAATCCACTCTCTGCGTAAAGATTTAAAAGGACTGAAGAATATTAATAAACTTGATGCAAATTGTGATGACAGAAATTCCATTCAACAAAAACAGAAGATTTATATTTTCAAAGTCATATGGAACACTAAGAATAAACTTCAAAAATGTTTAAAAGACTGCAATTCTATTCAGTATGTTTTCAGACTGTTAGAGACTGACTTGTGTCTCTCCAAGGTGCTATGTCAAAGCTCTAACCCTATTATTTTCACCTTTGAAGATAAGCCTTTTAAAATGGCAATTAAAGTTGAAAGAAGTCAGAATGGGAGGTTGTAATGCAATCAGAGGTTTATTCTTACTTAAAGCGATGTGAATGGACAGAAAAAAAGCCATGTCAGGTTCTAGCAAATTGGTGGCCATCTGCAAATCAGATGAAACCACAAATGCAGAATCCTTGAACTTGAATTTATGACTCTAGAACTAGAATATATTTATGTTGTTTAAAGCAGTATGTAGTATTTTATAGCAGCCCTAACAAAGATACAGACTATAAAAGATATAGACAATAATAACAAAAGCAACAATAATAGAAATCATCATAACATGCTTCTAAAGAATACATCAGTAGTGATAGAAATCAAAGGGAAATAAGAAATTATCTTTAATTGAACTAAAATGTAAATATACATATCCAAATATCTCAGATGCAGTTAAAGCAGTGCACAGTAGGAAATAGATAATCAAAAGTTTATAATTGAAAGGTTGTCAACTTAATCTAAATTTTTTAATTGAAGAATTAAAGGAAGAAAACAAATTAAATGTTTAGCAAACAGAATAAATTCAATAATCAAGACAAAAGTAGAAATCAATGAAATTGAAAACAGGAAAAACAAAGCAACAGGCATGAAGTGAAAACTGTTTGAGATTGAAAAAAATTGATAAACCCTAACCTTAGCTAGACTGACCAGGAAAAGATAAAAACAAATACAAATTCCTAATAGCATGAGTGAGAGAGGGAACATCACTACACCTTTCACAGATACTGAATGCACAATAGATGCAAATTTATGTCAACTTAAATGAAATGGCAACTTTCCTCAAAGGAGTAAGCTATCAAGACTTACTCAAGAAGAGATAGATATCATCAAGAGTTCTTTATCTAGTGAAGAAATTGAATATGTTGTTGAAAAATCATTCCACACAGAAAATGCCAAGTTAATACAATCTTACTGATAAATTGTATCAAACATTTTAGGACAGAATATATTAATTTTACTCAAATATTCAAAAAAACTGACAAGTTGGGACTATATAATTTTACTTTACCAGATTTATGCTGATAGTTGACCAGATTATGCTGATACCCTAATAATAAAATATGAAAAGTTCATAGTAAATAAAGACAAGGAAAAACTACTGATAGAAAATCCTTGGGATATTAGTGTGTTGAGTTTAGCAATATATCATGCCCATGTTTGTCTTTTTCCAAATAGTAAGATTGATTCAATATTTGAAATTCAGTAAATATTATTTACCATATCAATAAGCTAAATAAAAATAATTATATGATCTCCTCAACGGAGGCAGGGGGTAAGTAGCAACGTTTGATAGATTAGAATTGGAGAATCAACTGTTTTCAAACCAACCTGAACAATGCCGACAGAATGATAAGGAGAACACATTGTAGACATGAAAGCAAGGCCCACTGTAGTTCCAGAGAGTTTTGTTGCACTGCAATAAAGAAAGAAACTGATATAACAACTTGTGATTCAAATATACATTTTCCATAGACAAGTCAATTCGAAGTCTAAATGGTGAGCAGATACACTCAACTGTGAACCATAATTTTCATATTCCCTTTAGTTCCAGGATTCACATGAGGGAAGGATTTTCTTTAATGCACTGATTCTCATCATCAGAAAACCTAGTACAGTTATCAGTTTTAATATTTTACATATCTCATTCATAATTATATTTTTCATTGTAGAATTCATCCCTTGTCAGAAAATAAAAGGTTTTTTTATGTTAAAATAGTTACCTTTATATATCAGTAATTAGTCCCATATATAGTAATAGTAATAGTATTATTATTACTATTACCCCAATAGTAATTGCCCCATATGCTTTGTTTTAACTTACATTTTCTTCATATACTGTTATATTCATTTACTTTTTGTTTTTCTTTATTACTTTTGGCTACAGACAGATACAGTTAGGGTTTATTCTGAAAATATCCTGTTATTGAAGCATCTGTGTATTGAAATATTTGTCCCATTCAAGAGTATCTTGAACTACTTGCAGTTATTTACATAGATGATATATTTGGTCCTTAGCCATTTAATTTCTTTGTTTGGTTTTGCTTTAGTTTGTTTTGGTTTCAATTTATAATGATTCCATAAATTTTCTTTGTTATTATTAAATTCAAGATCCTAGCCTTGGTTTACATGTAGAAATTTACAAAACAATGCATCACCTATTAAATTCTCATATTAGATGCACTTAGATAAAATTTGAACCCATATTCTCCAACATCGAAGATGGGGAGTACTGATTCTGTAATGCAAAATGAGGAAATTAGATAAGATACCCCACTTTATATTTCTTGGGTTGTTTTCGGATACCTATTTTAAAATTAGACTTTTATATTTTAATACTTTACTTTTATATTTTATATATTGTAATATATAGCTTATGTTGTATGTAAGATATTTTAAAGATTTGCATTGCTTATATTTCTTTTTAAAATTATGTTGCAAAATTATTTACCTTAAGACCAAATACCCTGAGACTGTCAGGTAGAAAAAATTTCAAGTTAGCCACATAAAAGGTTCTAGACAGTAAAAGATGATCAACTGCCTTCTCAACTTTGCAAAACATTAGATATGTGATATGACTAATTTTTACAGTTAAATGAATTATTTTAAAACATTGAAGCTAAATCCTTTTTACAATTGCTTAAACTTACTTTCCTTTCTGTATGACCAGAAAAAGCAGAGTTGTTCTTATAAGTCATTGCTAAATGATTAGACCATAGACATAGTAAACAAAATAGGTATTTTCAATAGGTTGATCCTCTAACTGTAAAGAGTTCCTATCACCTTATACCCTGAGATATCACTTACTTTGCCTAAGCTTTGGAAATTTCTATGCTAGATACACGGATGGTACAAAACGGCAAATATGTACATACGTGATTAACTGAGCAACATCATGGCGCTTTCTTCTTGGGAGCACGCTCCCCCTCCATTTAGAAAAATTTTCCAAGGTGGAGCTTGCATTGCGACTTATCTTTATCTTATCCTTATCATTCCAGATTTCTATCCCAACTAAGGCCACGTGAGTATTGAGCTTTTTATAAAGCTGTTCAAAGAGAATTAGTAGTAAAGTGATGAAGTCAACTTTTCATAATTTTAATGTGCTTTAGATTTTCAATCTTACTTAAAAGAGCCCTTTACAAATACCTTGATAAAACAAATTAAGGCATCTCTGTCCCTAAGCAAGGCAGACACTTGACACTCAGATATTTCAGCTCTAATTTTTTTTCAACAAAGATCCTGCAGAAACCAATTTTTCCTGCTTGCAACCCCAAGACATAATTTTCAGTTTATACTTCATTACTGCAACTTAATTTTTTAAATAATTTATTTACATATATATTTCACATCATTTTAATGCCTGGGGGTCAGCCACCATCTCCCCTCCCTGACTGCTCCAACTGGAGTCAGAAAGAAAAAGACAGAAACCAAATTGTTTCACTAATATATGGACAACCAAATGAAAGTACACAACGGGAGGGGGGCGGGGGACCATTACTGAAATTTTAAATATATTTGTTCATATGCTTTTTTTAAGTCATAATATTTCCGAATTAACAAGATTGACCCAGTGCTTGTATGAACATCAGAAAAATAACAGTATGTATAAAATTGCTAAGAATCTGAGATTCACACAAAGGGAAGTGACTAATTCTGAAACTTGAACTCCACCAAATTATTACATTGTATAGAGTATATTTTTAAATAATGAAGTATGCTTATAAGACACTATGCCAATAAAATGCCAATAAGACAATAATGGTTTAAAATACTATGTAGCTGTTTAGCTGTTAAAAGGCAAAGAGTACAAACACAGTTACAGGGGGAATAAGGTCTGAGACTTTAATATCCAGAATGGTGAATACTGTTGATTACACTGGATTATATACTTGAAGGCTATCAAAAGTAAATCTTAAAATGTTCTTACCACATACACACAAAAGGTAATTTTGTGGCATGATGGAGGTGTTAGCTGATGCTGTGATGGTGACCATTTAGCAGCATATAGTGTAACATACATTATACACCTTAAACATAAAATATTATATGCCAATTACAATCTCAATAGAACTTAAGGGAAAAGGACCCTTCACATAACTCAATTTTTGTTGAGAAAATTTGTTTTTCTTTAAGTAGTTTAGACACAATAAAATCATTGAGAAATTAGATTATCAAAATAGAAGTAAAGAGATAACAAGATCAAAATTTCTCCTGGATTATCACTTTAACTTCCTCCTTCCTTTCTCTCTGGGTTTTAATCATCTGACAAAATGTCAATCCAGGTTAAATCTAACTCACCTTAAAGCTAACTCTTCCCAGGCCACAGCACAGAGAGGTTGAGTGCTTGCAGACCACCTTTATTTAAAGCCTTGACTACTGAAATCAAGAGGTCCTTACGACTCTCCAACAAAGCTGCTGCACTCCAAAATTCATCCTCTCCTAGCTATTAGACTACACATGTTTTTACTCACTATTCTTTTGTAGAAATTCCAACATTTGATTTAAAATCATTAATTTTTGAAAAGATGTCTCTTTCTAAATTCATCATGAGCATAGAAGTGATCAGGTGAGAACTTCCACAAACCCCCACCACCAGCCTCATGATAGACCAACACTTGCTCAAACACTCTGCCTGCTTCTTCATGCCAAGAGGAATGGCTGTGAGCCTAAGGTCAGATTCTCTCAAGCATAAGATCTTTTCTTTTCCCACATGGAGATTATTCCATTAGCCATTCCATCTTTCTTGCATTATCAGTGCTCAGACTTGAATGGTTCTCATCAACATAAAATGGTGGTAGAGGCACTGGGTTGAGGGATGGAATTTCTCTAAGACACTTCTTTCTCTAACTGATGCCTCCCTTTTCCACTTCCCCTTGTAGCAGACTTCTAGAAAGAATGTTCTAAATTCACTGTCTATGATTCTATTCCCTTCACCCTCTCTGCATTCAGCCATTCCTTTGCTCTTATACTCTATGGAAACGTGCTTCATCCAGATAATCAATAATTTCTGCTTTATTAAATCTAACGACCAGCCCACAGTCCTCAGAATCATCTAACATCATTGAACATTCCTCCCCTTGTTAAATTTCTGTCTTAAGCTGTTTCCAAAACAATACTCGGTTTTGCTTTTCCTCCTATTCACTGCTTACCTCTTGGTCTCTGTCAGTTACTCCTCCAGTCTCAAATCTCCTCCAAGAAAAACTCCACTGATTTTTAACTTGAGTTTTTTGTTTATTTATCTGTACCCATTCTCTTGGTGATCTACACCAGGATTGGCAAAGTCTTTATGTAAAGATCCAGACAAAAGGTATTTTAAACTTGGAGAAAGTAAGGCAACTATTCAACACCTCTGGCATTGTGGCAAGATAACAGTCAAAGACAATGTATAAACAAGGGGGATGCTGGAAATGGAAATCCTAACCTTCCTCTGAACCACTGACCCACACCATTATTGCACATTTTTGAAGTTGTTTAGGTCAAATCCTTGATGCTCCATGGCTCCTATATATTCTATACCACACATGTCATTCCATAAATCTCTGTTCAGAGATCAGCCTTTCTCACCAGCTTTCTAACCCTGAATTATGTGACATTCCTTTACCTGGTCTTTCCCCCACTAGTCTTAAGGTAGTCAACAAGTTAAGAGCACATTTGAACATGGGATACCTCACAGCTCGGAATCTTCATTGTCTTCTACAGGAATGGGCAGTAGAAAAGTGGCTACCCAAGCCCACTAAACATTTGTGCCCCAGCGCTACCACCTTTCAGATGTTATCATCTCTCATCCTGGCTCTGGATCACCACCTTCCAGCCACAGTGGCCTTACCTCTGTCCTTGAAACATAACATCCTATGTCCTACCCCAAGAGTTTGCTCTGCTCTGCTCTGTGCATCCTCCAACCTCAGTCTCCCTCTTTTTAAAACCATGTTACATATTCCTTTATTGCACATATCATTGTCTTACATGCTGTTTACTAAGTTTGTCTTTTTTTTTTTTTCCCACATGAAAAATGTCAGTTCTTAAAGGAGAATGAATCCTTGAAATAATGAAAATTTGCCCATGTATTCTCTACCTTACTTCTGGGAGCTAGAAAAGTACTTGGTCCATGTTCAAAAAATATGGTCAAATCTTGGAGTTCCTTAAGAGGAGTCAATGTGATATTTGTGTCAAAAAGATGAGACACTATCTTGGTCATAGACTTCTCCCTAATTCCTTTCCTCCTTAGTGAATATGTTGGATACCACAAAGCAATTCACCTATTTCAAGTAAGCGGGCTAACTATACCCAATTAACAGGAACTAACAGTTAAGATTTAATTATAAGGAATGTAGAAATCCTTTTTTAATGACTTGTTATTATTAGATGATAAAATTATGCATATATATTATATATATATATTATATATATACATATATGAGACTAGGTCTCACTATGTTGCCCAGGGTTGTCTCAAACTAACAACTCAAGTGATCCCCAGTCTCAGCCTCCCAAGTGACTGGGATTACAGGTATACATCACCATGCCTGACTTGATAAAATTATATTTGAAGGATAAACAACAATTATATTAATCAATATCAGTACTGATTGGTTAGAACCAATCTAAATCCAAGTTTTACTTCTTATCATTTTCTAAATTTGTGATCTTACACAAATAATTTTGTATAAATTACTTAGCACTGAATTATCTGATTATCACTTTATTAGACTTAGCAATATCTTAAAGTTGTTCTATGGATTAAATGAAAAAATATGAGAGGTACTTCCATGCTTGAGTGTGGGTTATTTCATTTTTATTTTTATATTTTCTACTTTAATTGGCTTTCTGGGATTTGATTTTTAGCACTTTTTACTGAACTTCATAAAGAATAAGAGTTGTTAAAAAAATCACTGTCTTCATTGACAGAGAATGGTGTGACAGGAGGTGAGAATAGTGTCTATCGCGTAATATTAATGTTTAACTAGAAGCAAATGTTTTAGTCACCCTTCAAGAATTATTATTTACCCGTCAGTATTATTTACCCAAGATTGTTAATTCTCCTTCCTACCTTTGAGCATTCATAAAATCATCAAATAACAACTACTAGCAAATAGCTAATTACATCAAATAAAATTTATCATACCATGTTGACATAATTGGTCATCTCAAACACTCGCTTCCTTATTTCCTCTGGATCTTGGTTATATTTTTTAAACTGGAGAGCAAGACAAAGTATGAATGTTGATAAGATTGAATTGAAAGGTTAAAAAAAGAAATAATGGTTTCTATTGTTTGTCAGTAAATATTATTAAGGCTCAATTATAAAAGTTAGCACTTAAAAGTGAGAAATAAATTGCATTTTTATATTTCTAGTCAAATTAAGTTGTTTGGGGATTACAGATGATGCTTTGTTCCCTTAAGTATGGGCTCAGTGTAAAGTCCAAAAAGTTATTCTAAACTTATTTTCAGTTAAATACTATGTTTCCTAAGCTGTGTAAAATGAGTGTAATAAAGAACTTATTCATAGAAAGATATGAACAATAATTGTAGTATAATAAGACAAATCAAAGCTTTAATTCCTGAGTTAAATAATTCTCTACATCATCAACACAAAATATTTTTCCTTTGGCAATCAAATATGTGAGCATCAGGTTTAGAAAATTTAATATATGAACCACTATTCTTGTAAAAGAAGGTAAATAATATTATTTTTAAAATTGCCTTTTCCAGAAGATCTCATTCTTTAGTTTATTTATATTTACCATTTTCTGATGAGCATAAATTCTAATTTGTCAGTGATTTACTTAACAGAAAGCAAAATGACAAATTTAATTGTAGACAGATTTTGAAGTTCTAAAGGCAGCAAAAAAGGAATATATAGTTCCAAAATTTAAATTTATGTATATTTTATCTGGTGCATGTTCCCAAAAATAAGAAATCCCATGAATCTAACTATATTTCAAAGTTTCTAGATTCAGAAAAATTTATAAAAGGCAGTATCTCTTATTTACAGTTTTTAGAAACTGACCTATTTAAAATCTCACACAATACATACATCCTTGTAGAGGAGATTTGAAAAGACACATTTATTTGACATGATTACCTCTCCATTATCCAGGACCAAATAATATTCTATGTATTTTTTATTCTCCTGAGCCTTCCGGCCTTTCAAGCTCTGTAATAAATAAATACAAAAGGGAAAAGAACTAAGACAACATTTTTTTGTATAAGTATCATCCTTTTATGGGTAACCTGTGATTTTATGAACCTTGTTGACATCTAGTAATAAAAAAAAACAATATTACCATTTCAATGTTAGAAATCAAAATTACCTTTAATCATGACTCACAGTGTGAGAGCTAGAATGGATATATATGATATTCTTGCCCGACTCCTTCATTTTACCAGGACTAAGATGATTAATATCTAGTGGAGTGCTCAAACTAAATACAAAGTCTTTGCATTTTTGAACAGTGGTATTTTCCTATTTTCCTTTGATGAAATAGACAACTTTGACTTCAGCACACTTCTAGCGCCTTAAAAAAAAAATGCTGGGGGCCTTTATTCCTACCGGATAAGTCCTACCCTTCCCCCCCCCCCCCCCCCCCCCCCCCCCGCTCTGTAACGCCAGGAACGCGACAGCGCCCTCTGCTGTCTGAAGACCTTCAGCCAAGCAGAAGCTCTCACGCCAAGAATCCTGTTTTTCTGTTCATTTCTCTCAAAAAACAAACCAGAAAGTTCCCCCATTTTCACGTGGATTGTTCCATTGAAAAATAACAGATTATTTAAACTAAATAATAAATCATCAAAGTTCATTATGTTGCACTTCTGGAAGTGCTCGTCACCTAACAGGTGAATAAACTTTTTTCTGTTTATTTCCTAGAACAAAATACATCTGATTACAAATATAGTTAATATATGATTTATATAAAAGTACATTTATAAATGATACACACACACAACACACACACAATTTATCCTCTCTTGCACAACTTAGCATTTCCATTTATATGTTTCCTTCAGGAACAATGCTTCAGGGATTTCCCTAACCATCTATAATGAAACAACTACTGGTCATTCTGTATCGCAGAAGCCCAGAAGATTAGAGAGTTTGGTCAGACCCTAATCATACAAAGATTTGCAATACATGACCTAATATTTTATATTTTGTACAAAAGGCAGTAAGAAGTCATTAGAATGTTTTAAACTTAAAAGTAAATGATTTGATTTACAATAAAAAATAACTCCACCTGTTGTGGAAGTGAATTCCACTGAAGCAGAAATGACAGGAAAGAAATCAAGTAGAGATGCTGCTATGGGTAGTACCCTGTGGTTGTTGGTTCTAGATTTGGGCCTGAACAAATAATGAGGGACGATGCTGCCAACTGAAGTGGGAGAAAGTAAGGGATAAGCAGGTATTGTTTGATTTGGAAATAAGTCTTTCCATTTTGACCACAATAAATCTGAATTTGAATGGATTAAATTTGAATGGATCCATGAAATAGGTGGTGAAAACAGTCTGAACTTCAGAAGAGAGGCTAAAGTTGAGTTATATATTAGAGAGTAACTAGTGCAGAGTTCTATTCTAATAAATCAGGATGAGATTACCTGGAAAGAATATGTAGATGAAGCAAGATGAGGACTCAAGACTGAGCCATATATAGTGTGCTCTGATATTTTGGACTCAACTAGAGGAGCAATAAGAGTGAAAGGAAATGAGGAATTGCACTAGCAGGTCAGCTCAGAAGTAGGAAGTAAACAAAAAAATATTTTAAAAAGGTCATCCTAAAACAAGGTTTTTATTTAGCAAAATAAGAGGGTGGAGAGGCCTGTGTCATGCTAATCAGGAGAGGGAAGAGATGCATGGTAACAGAGCTAAGAGGGGTCTTCTGGGTTTCTTGGTGTCTCTGGCAGAATTTAAATTCATACCATATTGA
Organism: Uropsilus gracilis; assembly: GCA_004024945.1. NCBI lineage: Eukaryota > Metazoa > Chordata > Mammalia > Eulipotyphla > Talpidae > Uropsilus > Uropsilus gracilis. The sequence goes on from PVHY01003423.1 coordinate 80,828, forward strand.
ATCCAATGAAGGTTTTTATTATACTCTGAGCAATTCTGTCCAGTGCTTATAGTCTCTAAGAACATTTAGAAAAGATTTGAATGGGAAATGAATCCTAAAGGAAATAAAAGTAATAATGAAAGTTTTTTTATATGCACTTTATGGCTTCTACACAACCCATATTCATTTTTCTTCTATGACTAGAAGCAGAACTGTATATATAAACAATATATTCTCAGTTCCTGTGGGCAGAGTCTGTTTCTATTTTGCTTACCACTACATCCCCAGCTTCTTGGAGCACCACAAGAAAGATGTGTTGACTGAATTTCTTCATGAAGACAGCAAGGTATTTTATGCCAAAGTAACCATAATAATTTATAACTTTGTTTCATGTTGTAGTATTGTGAAAACCTTAGTAGGTGCAGAAAACTGCCGGTTTCTAGAGGGCAAACATTATACCTGATTTCTCCTTTTTAAAACACTTATATATTATTGCTACTAATCAGTGAAGTACTTAATTGATATCTAATGTAAAACAAGATTTTGATGTCTATAGACTACTACTTTTAAAAAAATGTCAGCCAATTGTAGCTGCTTAAGAGTAAAACTCAAGGGAGTCAGAACAGGATACCTGAGATTTCAAGAGAAAAATAAATATGTACATACAACCAGTCTGGTGGCAGGTGGGACCATGTTCTGCCGAAATCCATGTGTCCATAACTTGTCATCCGTTCCACAGGTGCTGTTAGTATTTTCATGGGGATCATACTTGAAGAGTGCATGTTCCTGTTCATCCTGATTTGTAGGACCTAAAGGTTCAATGAAGTAGCTTTCATCTCCCTGACTGAAGTAGCCCCTAAAAATCATAAGAATGCAGATTTCTGAAAAAGATTCTGGCATTTCAGTTCTATAGACATATGGATCACCAAAAGGTGTCAATGTCACACATTTCAAGTTCATGGCAGCAGATTGAAGCTGAAGATGTATTTAGAGATTAGTGGTACCCATTTTTCTAGGAGGAGATGAACCTTTCAGAAGAAGTGACCACCTCCATAATATATTGTTAGCTACATCAGAAAGGAAATTTCCAGTTTTGTGTTCTTCCAGTTCCCCTAATGTGTCTGCTCTAAAATATACTGGAAATTAAAAAATGACTTTGGAGTTTCAGCAAGGGTTCAAATTCTGAGTCTTCTTTTACTAGCTGTGGTACCATAAGAAAATAACTGTAAATTACAGAGCTTCAATTCCTTAATCTATAAAATGATAATAATAATGGCAACCTAAGTGATGGTTTCTAATATTAAAGGAGGTATTTTAAAAGCATGAGGCAATGAATATTATCAATTTCTTTTCAACTCCTTTTGCTGAAGCTCTGAGTTAAGATTCACTCAATCAATATTTCGGAAGGCTGATTATTCATTAGGCAGACAGAAAAGTTCTGATATGATCTTTCATGATTCTACAGAGACTACATTATAATAAAAAAAATGGATGTGGTTCAGTTAATCTCATTTGACACACAGACACACACACACACATATATATATATTTACACACATATATACACAAATATGTATATGTACTTTTATATATATGCATCCATTATTATAAGACAAATTGCTAGGAATAAAATGTAGAAGAGCATATAAAAGGGGGTCTGCATTACATGTGCATAGAATTCCATATTCACCAGAGACAACAAGAGGGAATATGGAGAAATAAATGGCTTATTGCAGTCATATGCAAAAATGATCATGGTAATTTAGATGAGGTTGTGGAAGTAGAGAGAATGTAATGCATAATCTTTGGAGGTATTCTGAGTATATAATCAAATATTAGGGCTAAATATTAGATTGGAAATGGGCTAAAACAATAGGGTTCAGCACTAGACTAAAAATGAGGAACTGAACGGGAAGAAGTTAGCAAGGAAGCAGATTTCTGAAAGCATAGGTTGTTGGTCAGTTATACCATTCACTGAGATGGGGAATACTGGAAGATAACAGAATTGTAAGTAAATCATTAGTTTGATTTGCAGCTTATTATTATTGACATCTTACTGAATAGAAGAGATGTGGATATTGAAGAGGACAATGGATAATCAAGTCGGCATTTCTCGCTGTAGACAAATACATGGACATTTACATACTGAGAAAAATTGAATGCTCTTGTCATAGATAAGATGAACTAGAGAATTTAGAATTAAAAGGGAAAAAATGAAGAGGAACACCCATTTCCTAAAAACTGACTCTAAAACTTGGTATCAAAAACCTTCTATTTTGAATATATGCAAACAACTGAGCAATATAGATGTATGAGCTACATACCACTCTCAAGAAAAACCATGTTATCTTCAAATTTCAAAATTTCAAGGCTTTAGAATGCATGCTTAACTATGGCAAATTATGTCTGAAATTCTTCAAGTTTATTAAAGCATACATGCTCCCGTCATCATAGGCAAACACAACAATGAAGTCTTACCTTAGACCCCTACATGTGCTAATGCTAGCATCAGAAACTTTTTCATTAATGATATGCCCTTGGTAATAGCAATCATCCTAAAAAACAAAAGGTAAAGGAGTTTCATAAAGGAAAGTGTACATATTTTAGACCCATGGCTAAATCTGAACTTGAATTTAAAAAAAAAAAAAAGGCTATATAATGCCTTTAAACCTGTATGCTAAACAAAAGCCAACTTTTGAGATGTAAAATATTTTAAATATTTTAACTGTTAAAATCTTTAATATTTACTAAATGATTCCATTTCCATATACAAACTTAAAACTTGAGCTTCCTAAAATCAAATATTTATTTTTTTCCCTTGACCAATTGATCTTTTTTTCTAAATAAGGGTTCTTCCCAATAGATGAGTAATTCAGACTGTGATTTAATTTATTGATTTATATAAAAAATTTCATCATATTAACTGAATTAACACATTTCCTGCTCCATTTGAAGCAAATTGTCTTTTTATGTAGATATACTTTAATCAAGTACACCATTCTACCTTGGCTCCAATGAAGTTTTGACCCATGTAAATCTTGGTATAGAAGAGACTGTTTAAAGAGCTTCCCTTTAAAAATAATGGAACTCAGAAAAGATGACAATAAAATATCTGTCATGCCATTTTACATTGTCTTCTGCTCTGAATAAGATTCAAGTGTAGAAATTGTTTTAGAATAAAACATAGAAATTAACAAATCCTACCATCAAGGTAAAGGATCTTAAAATAAAGAGACTACATGACCTTAGATACTAAAAGACAACTGGTCCCAAGAACAGGAAATGTGTTTTAATTCTTAACTATTCTAATGAAAACAACAAGCTCTTTCTGCCCACTCTTTTAAAGGGGCTCTTGAAAGCTGTCAAGATACATCTTTGTTCTTGTCAAACCACAAAATTGTTGAAGGATGAATTAAGTAATTATTGCTACTGAGAAAAGCATCACTACTTTAAATGCAATTTTTATTTTTAGTATTTGCCTGGTAATAATACTCTTTTTCAATAAATCTAGGAGACTGTCTTACCATGATCTGTGGACTCATGGTCACCTCCTTTCCAGTGGACTTGTAATGTGTTTCTGTGTAGTCTGGTGCAAGGAGATCACTGAGAAGGAAAAAGAAGCCATGATTAGTCTTGAAAATTACAAAGTCCAGTGATCAAAGTGAGAGCTTTCACTGGCTCTGCAGAAAAATTTTAACTCCTAAGCCAACTATTGTATCCTCAAAAGAGGTTCAAGAATGAAAGTGATGCTTAAAATATCACAGATTGAGACATTACTAAGCATCATAGAACAATGTCTGCTTTCTCATCTGACTTTACTGAAGGATGAGTTGAAGACAAAAATGAAACAAAGGAAAATTATAAAATTATTGAGAAGAACAAGATTCTTCAAAAGTCTGGGATAATGACAATTCTACTTTGCCACTAGTAACTGAGGACAGTTAAGTTTATTGGAAATTGATTTGCTTTGGTAGGATCTTTTCAGCATTGACACCAAGCATCTTAGGTTATGTTTTTATAAATACTGGAGTTTACATAAAAATAAAATAAAATTTTTAAACTCTAATAGAACTCAGGTGACTATTGGTAGATGTAAAGAGTGAAAAAAAAAAAAGAAAAAGAAAAATGAATAAAACCACAGTAAACCTCATGAAGGGACATCTATACTGTACTGAAACAAAAACAAACATTGAGAATAACTCTAAAGAAAAAAATGTTAAATAAAGAAAAAATTCTTTCAAATATCAACCAGAAAATAAGTCTTAATATATTTTTAAAAGAGGAATGATAAGGAGAAAATGAAATAATTAGTATGAATTACTAATTCCTAGTCCCTAATATACAAGGTTAGAAAAGGTAACTTAATTATTTTATGAAAATCCTAAAAGATAAATATTGCTTTAATTTTTCAGGTAAATAAAAAAAAGAACTATTTTTAGATAGTTCAAATGGTTAAGAGTCAAATCCAGGTTTGCTGACTTGAATTTCTGCTTTATTTTCTTCAAATAACACTGTTTACAAGCACTAGCCAATTGTGCATTTTTGCAAAAGGTAATGATTTATTCAAGTAAAAAAAAAGTTGTTGCCCTATATAGAACAATTTATGATGACACAAATGAAATTGAAAACAGTGGTTTAACTTGGGAAGAACTGACAATAGAGAATGAGGGATATGATGGCAATATAAGAGAAAAACAGATTGTGGAAAGATATCTGAAGATAGAATCTAGAGAGCCCAGTTTACTGTTGACTTATCCATGGCTCTTGAGTTTACTTAACTTCTCCATGTCTTTTTTTCTGAGTTGCAAATGATTTTAAAATACAAATTTTCACTATTGGACTACTAAAATATAATCATCTAGGAGCAGCTTTAAAAATTATAGAAAAGTACACTGAGAGTTAGCTGGCTGATATTTCATAGAGTTTGATCAAATGCATGTCTGCTTGTGCTTTATCACTTGAAATATAAAAATAGCAAACTTTTGTTTCATCCATTATGTTTCTACTACATGTGTAGGAACAAATATTTGCAGAATTTCTTGGGTCTATTAAGAGCAAAAACTGATTTTTCAGAGTTTTTAAGAATCATAAGCAGCAACACACATAATTAGCACACGTTCTACATGTGTATTTGCTATGAATAAGGATAATATTAGAAGGAACTTACTTGTTCTTTTTCAAATAAAGCACTGCAATTTTCCCATTCACTGTCATTTTATACTTCAATTCAGTTTCATATTTTTCCTACAAAAAATGTGCACATATTTACTAGTGATTTAAAACATACACAAATATTAATCTATCTAATTCCATCTGTTTTATCATTGGTAAGCAATACCTACTTTTCTTTAATATTAGACTATTAATGTTAGACATATACCTCTACCTCTTTTAAGAAATCAAACAAAGCTTCAGACTAAATAGACAAATTATCTGAGACCTTTATTTCCATACTTCCATCCATCTATCCATCCACCCATCCATCCATTTGATGGAAGACACTGATTGGTTCTGGAAATTCAACTCTGAAAAAGAAAAATTGTTACCTGCTGACAGAAAGCTTTTAATATTGTGGAAATACACACAATAAAGTACAATATAAGGCTTAAAATTTTAAGGGCTAGAAAGGCTTTCTTGAGGAAGTAGCTTCTAAGCTGGGATATGACAAACATAAGCCCAGAGTAAAACACTGAAAACCAATCCTAAAAGCAAATGGAAACCAAAGCAAGTCAAGATCAGCTATAGTTAAATAAAAAAGATATTTCCTGCTAAAAAGGGTAACAAGAGACAGGAACAGACATTATATAATGATTAAGAACATACTACATCAGGTAGAAAAAATACTCATCAATATATATGCACCAAATGGAGGATCAAAACATATAATGCAATTATTATCAAATCTGAAAAGAAACATTGGCAGCAACAATACAGTGGAGAATTCAACACACTTTCACCAATGGACAGAGTTACTAGATAAGAACAAGAAACAATATTAGCCTATAATATTATAATATTATATTTATTATTATTATTATATTATTATTATATTTATTATTATATATTATAATATTATATTTAATTATAATACTATATAATTACAATATAGTATTATAATATTATAATATTAATAATAATAGCCTTAAACAAAGAATTAGACTGAGTAGACTCAGTGTACACTTAAAGTGCACTACACCACAACAAAAGTTGAGTACACATTTTTCTCAAGTGCACATGGGACAGTCTCTAGGAGAGATCAAATATTTTGTCACAAAACAAGCAATGATAAACTCATCAAGATTTATATAAAGTATCTTCATTGATTACAATCAAACTAGAAATCAATCATAAAAAGAAAGAAATAAAAGCTTTGAATAGATTGAGACTGAACAACACACAAATGAATGACTATTGGGTTAGTGAAAAAAATCAAAAAAGAAATTAAAAATACCTCAAGACAAATGAAAATGAGTACATGACCTACTAGAACTGATGAGACAGAGCAAAAGTACAAAGAGGAAATATGTAATAATAAACAGGTCTACATCAAGCAACAAGGGAGAACTCCAGTTCTTACTATGAACATTTGTGTGTTCATCAGTTGAATGACTTAGAAGAAATAAACAGATTCTAGAAATAGACAAGAATGAATCAGGAAGAAATAGAAAACATGAACAGACCAATTACAAGCAAGTTAGTTGACAGAGCAATCCAAAGATCACCAAAAAATTAAAATATACTTTCATTAGTGAATTCTACAAAACTTTAAGTTGAATTAATACCTATTATTCTCAGATACTTTCAAATTCTTGAGAAAATGGAAATTCCTCCAAAGAGATTTTATTTAACATTGAGTCCAACATTACCCTGACACCAAACCCTGACAAAGACATCATAAGAAAAGAACACTGCAGATCAATTTCAATATGAACATAGATGCAAAAATCCTCTGTAAAATGTTAGCAAATTGACTTCAACAATGCATTAAAAGATTACAAAGATGTGAACTTTACATATAAATAAATTATTAATAAAATGCATTAAAAGAATCTCATACCATAATCAATTGGAATTTATTGTAGGGACACTGCATGTCTCAACACCTGAAAATTAATCAATGTGATTCACATCAATAAAAGGGAAATCAAATCATTTTAAAAACAAAAAACAAAATGATCTTAATAAATTATGAGGAAACATTTGATGAGGCTCAGCTTTTATGATAAAAACCCTCAAAAAATTGGATAGATGGAAGACACCTCTGCACAATAAAGGTCACAAAACACCTGATAATATCATTCTCAATGGTGAATAAACAAAAACAGTAGGAGACATTAAATATGATACTCTAATTAAAAGAAACTCTTATTTATTTCCCATCAGTAATTATTTCTAGTGGCTCTTAATATATAAATTTGATGCTGTTTTAGAAAAGATAACTGACACTAACATAGAAATTGTGGGTGAAAAGAAGCAAGGAAAATAACTAGAGTCTCTATGAATGAGAGTTTAGTGGGTGATATTTCAAGTAGTAAAAGTGAATGGTGGAGACGAGTATCTACTAATGAGCAGCATGTCCTGTTTCTATGCCATCCATGTTCTGAACTATGGATTAACAGAGCAAAGATGCATCTTGATTTGGAGAGTATTCACTAGAAGGAAACTATGTGAGGTCTACTGAGTGAGATTAACTGGAAACAAAGATATTTGAGCATAAAATTATTTCAAGAAAATGCCATGAGTAAGGTTTAGTTATTGATTTGGAAAGAGCACAGTCCCAGCAAAGAACATGTTTGGGTACCTAGGAAATACAAAAGAAACTCTGGAAGTCCTAATTCTGATGGTCAATTTTGTCATAATATATGCTCAAGTCAAGGTTCTAGAAATCCTTGTGAACGTAGATAAGCCCTAAATTTGTTTACAATGTGGGGGCAATATTGTTCTTTGGATTGTTTGCTTTATGAGATGAGCCAACATCAAAACATCTTTGGGGAAGCAAATCATAGGAAGATTAGTGACAATTTTTAGAATATAAATTGCCAAAATATTTTGAACATGTATCTATATAGGTATATGAGTAACGTACTCCAGTTATATTCATTTGTTCATTTGTTCACAGTCATTTGCTTATTTATTCAAAAAACATTTATTCAGTTCCCCTCATGTCTTGCCCATAAAATTACAATCATGAATAAAATATTCACAGTTCTAACTTTGATTTTTAATGCTTCTTTCAGAAAAATTTTGCAAAAGATTATCTTATTCTAGACTAAATCTCAGTGACGATGAACCTGGATGATGGAGAGTTGGCACAGTTCACTTGTAATGCCAGTGTTTCACTTGTCTGGTCCAGTAGAGGGCAGGGTTGTGTAATGCATGCAAGGGTTCTTCACGGTATTGAGATGTGAAGAGACCTGGGCAGTGAGCATGGAACACAAAGATCTCTGTGGTCACAGGCATTACAAGTTCTGCACGTTTTGAGTATGCCAATTAATTTATTATACAACGAAGATCAATATCCCAACACAGAAAACCACAAGGATAATTCCCAAGAACTTAGCTTATATCTTCATTATTAGTGCTAAGCTGTTTCTGAGCAATAAAGAGATTCTATGTCAGGGGTATGAATGTGTCCACTGTGCAGTAAATGAGGATGTCACTGGCTTCTGTAGACTATGCTTGGGAAGACAAGTATGAGGTGGTAGAAGTTAGTAAGTGAAGGGGCAGGATTGGTCATGTCAGATGAGGGGCAGCAGCTGGGCCAGAGGCTGGCAGCACAGAGAGGCTGCCAGAGTTCAGTTCTGAATGTTCTGAAAGGAAAATTAAAGCTGCATGATAGGATTTTCCAGTAAAATATAGTGACTGTTTAATTTGAAAGTTATGCAAAAAGTTCATAATTTTAAAAATATAAGCATGTTCCATACAATATTTGGGAATGCTTAAGTAAAATAAACATTGACTATGATACTCAACTGGGTAAGCTGTGGTTTTTATTTGCTGAATCTGGTTATTCTACACAAGGTAGAGTGCATCAGATGTAAGAAAATATAGAAACCAGACATGAGTGAGCAGGAAAAGGGGATGAGGTTCCAGAGCATAGGACCACTGCCTGGGAAAAACATATGACTCCTTTCTGAATGATGCATTATCCAGGAGTTACTTTTAATGGCTCAATCCCTCACTTGCTGTGGCAGACCTCAAAGGCAACAACCAGCATCTGAAAAAATCAATGTCACTTAAATAGTAAGAAGTAAACATGACTGAGTTGCATGTGTGTGAGATGGTATAGAAGCACTCAGGACTCATCTGGTTATAACATGCTGTCCAACAACATGTAGGGGACAACATGCTGTCCCCTACAGCTGAAGGGGGCCAGGAAAAAACTTACAAATATACTAGGTAAAACTATAAAAACAAAAATATGCTTCCTTCTATAAACAAACATTAAGGTATTCAAACGAGTTAGATGCTTAGCTGCTTTGTGAGAGTTTGTTTAAAACACTATTTCTCATAAAAGAGAAAGCTGATGTGTTTTGCAAGAATCTCTTTGAATCAGTGAAATCAATGAACATTTATAAGATGCTTTTCATAGAAGCAGAGGTTAGAAGATGAGAGTGAATATGAAACAGACATATAGAAAACACTGATTTTCTTGATCAGGGCATTTTCAAACCACAAAAGAGATTATACACACACACATACCATATCTACAGCTATAAATCAACATTAAAAAATTAAGAGCCAAATGGAGTAACACTGATCAATACTAAACTATGATTCAGTAAGAGGAATAATATCCCATTGACATAAGGAATATAATATGGACTGAATTTTCTCTATAGAGATAACATTTTGAATAGTAATAAATGTGTATAAAAGACCATCTATCCAGCAACAAACACAATATTAAGAAAGGCCTTAGGAATACGAGGACTGACTGATAAGGAAGCTATGTAGAAAAACAGAAAGAAAACCAAATGGTTTAATAAGTCACAACAATAAGTACAAGGAAAAAAAGTTAGTTATTTGAAATACATGATCAGTTACATAGGACAGATCATAATATAATTTTAAACAGATAGTAATAGCATCTGCCTCACTTTTTAATAACCGCAATACAGTAATATAGGATAAACACTCCCATTAGCTCAAGTTTAAGACAAGGAATTTTAAGTTTGTATGTATCTACATTTACCAGGAAGAATCAACAAAGCTAAACATGAACACAAACAAGACCTCTTTTACACTTTCAACTATGAAGTGAGTAAACATAAGTTTCATATAGTTGGTTAATTGAATAGTAGGCTAAGTAATATATTTGCAATAAATATCAAGCATATTATATCAACTGCACCCATCTGTCCAAACATTCCAAAAATTAAGGTAGCTGATCTAGCAACAGTAACTACTCTGTAGTTGTCATCAAAATAGTCAAAAACTTAAATTTATCTTCTACAGTGGTAGGGAAATCACTATGTAACTTAGAAGAAAAGAAACTCTAGAGCTGTATTTTACTTTTCCTCAAAATAATCAGTGAATAAAGATACCGGACATTTTAAAGAGACTACCAGTAAGCATTAAAAACAGTCGTCTGAATGGAAATGTTAATGTATTGGTACATTCTTTAAATGTAGTGGAAATGATTCACTCATATATAATGATTCTGGGAAATAGTATTTTGTACCGGTTATGCTGTTATAAACAGGCTTTCCTTAGGAGACATAACCTAAGTGAAATATTGTCCAGTGGAAGAATATGTCCTCCAATGAACTAATTTATTTATATAAGGTATTATTTACATCTGATTTATCTGTATTTCTCTGGTTCCCAGCAGTAGAATTTTGTATGTAGGTAATTAGAAAATTACTGTTGAATGAATCATCATGTTTTAACTTTTCTTACAATAAATGTCTTTTGAGTGAATTTTGATGAAGAATATATAGTGGTGAGAATTAAATTAAATTAAGTGGTGAGAATTAAACAAAGTTTAATAGCTGCTGAGTTAGGAAAAGCAGAAGCAAATTTCATGTTTGCATATGCATGGATTTAGCTACAATATTTTCTTTTTCTATTTGATTCCATAGCCCTAGTTTTGTTTGTATGGTTGGACAGGTAGATAAAATATGCCATATCAATTTTTTTAAACTTCACAGAATAAACCATAAATTTCCATAAAGATATTAAAATTTTCTCTCTGTATTAACTTATACCTTTTTATTACAACTACCAAAACCTTAATTTGAAAAATGAGGATAGCAGAACACTTGGTTTTTGAAGATTAATACAGATAGATGAAAAAACAAGCAAATTATACATATAAGTATAGATATAGGCATAAATTACACTTTTATATTATATAAGGGTTCTTTATTAAATCAAAAGTTCTACCATTTGATCTGGCTCCTTGGCTTCTCTTTTATGCAGCGGATGAAGTCTTCTAGGATACACCACTTCATAATTCTTTAGCCCAGGAAGTTGCTTTAAAGAATTTACTGATGGGGGAAAAAAAGTAAGATATTGAACTGAGTAGAATTAAGATAAGCTGGTTATAACAATCACCTCGATTGTATTTCTGATGCATGATGATTCACTTAGAGGCTTTAGCTGAGTTATGCTGTAAATTATTAAGGTGCAAACACCAAGAGAGATTGACAAAAACCTTCCATTCCTCTTAAATCTTTAACTTGTATTTTTATTTTTTATTTTATTTTATTTTTTTTTTACTCCCTTAAATAATTTATTTATATATATTTCACATTTTTGTGTTACCCAGGATTCACTCCCCACCTCCCCTTCCTAATCATTCCCATCCATCACCTCACACCCATTTGTGTACTTTTGTCTGGTTGTTAGATTGTTTTAACTTTTCCTCCTGGCCTTTCATTTGATTTTCCTATATCCTAACTTGTATTTTTAAATAATTCCCTGCTGAAAGTTTTGTTAGTCTTTATATATTTTCATAAGCAAACATTTTATTGTTAGGTATTTCCATACTATATACCCTTCACTTATTTCCCTATTTAATAAAAACTTCACTTTTTTTTTCACTTCTTTTTGCCATCTTTACTCCCTTGCAGAGAAATCACTGAAATGGAGCAAACAGTACAGGCAAAAGGGAAGGAAGATGGATACCCAACTAACAAATTACCAGAGTCAGAGAAACTGAGTTGGAACACTCTGAAAACTACAGTTATAAAATTTCTGATTCTAATATATTTTTCTCTGAATTTTCTAATAGCAACACTACACACTGATGAAAGAAACCATCATAGCAAGAAAAAAAAACAAAACTCCAATACCTGCTCTACAAAATGGATTGGCTATTGCAATACAGATAAATCTGCTCTACATATAACAAGAAAATTAGACAAGAGACATCCAGAACATTCTCACTGACATAAAAGGAAATTTTTTGAGACTACCATGGTATTGAAATGGACCTGGAAAATGATCTCACTTAACCTTTTTTCTCTCTCTTGAATTCTCATCTCAATGCATCTGGAAATATTTTTTAAGTGAAATTCAGAGATTTCCAAAGCTAGCACTGGATTCTATTTTCTTTTTTACTTAGCCACATGATCTAGTCTCTGCTCTTCAGAAAAGTGCCAGGTGAGAAGTCAGCAGACTGTCCTTTGGCAAGCAAAATGTTGCAACTCAGTCCAGACTACAGATGCAGTGGGGCCCCAAACAGAGTGTGGGCCAACTCAACAACTCACGAATACCATGATAGGAAAGGCTTTGGTTCTGTGCCCCAAAGAGGAGGAAGGCATACTCAAGATAATCCTAGCTAATCAGTGAGTGTGTATATTACCAAATTCTATGGTAATATACACAGTGTTCCAAAGGTTGAGTTTTAACAAAACTGAGTGCTACTTGATAGTCACGTTTGATGACTATGCTCTTTTATCAATGATATGCCAAAGAATAAAAATTTTTAAAAATTATATAAAGTCAGAAATGCTCCAAAATTTAAAAGGATCTCAATTTTTCCTTTATCATTTTCAGATGGCTTTAATTCAATTACCCACTTAAGAGCTATTCATATTTTACTTTGAAAGAAAAAAATAATTAAATTGGCTAAAATCTAGATGGGTAAAAATGGAGTATAGAAAGATGAAACAGCTTTGTTTCCAATGGCTTGAGATTGTCTCTTAAAAGCATCTCAGAAAGACTCAAGCCATGGTTTTCAACACTATGATACCTTCACTGTGGAGAACCGTGTTCTCATTACTTCATTTCTAGCCTGCTCTGATAAGCTACTGAATGTTTGTCTAATGGGTACAGAGGGAAAAGCAAAGTGACCTTGGCTGTCTACAGAACAATCTTTGTAAGATACCTCCTTCAGGTCACACTTTGGCCAAACTTAAGCAGTTTAGACCATACTTGCTGGTAAATATATACTTGTAACCATGTGACCCTGAATCAAGCCCTTCTTTTATTACTGATTGCTTCATGTTTTCTTAAAAGTCTGTTTCTAAATAAACTAGAGTACATAGTTCAGAGAGAGGCCCTTCTGTCTGAGTTTCAGCTGGAATTCAATCCTTACCCTCTCCCTCATGATAGTTCGATCTCGTCATGGCTGTCCCATGACAATTCACTGTGGGTTTGAGTTTTTAGATTGTTTGAAAAGAGGGAGCAGATTAAATATACTCTAGAGTCAGTTCAATTATTTTAGGACTTTATGTAAAGAAAACCAGAATCCTCTATAACCTCCTTGAAGGGCCAATAATAACTTGGATCAAGTTCTAACCAATGATGATGAAGAAACCTGATTTACATAGTCCCCCATGAAGAACTACATCACAGGGCACTTTTTTCTCCTTTTATTTCTATTTATTTTTTTGGTAAAGAAAAATAATAGCATTAGTTATGGAAATTTTCATAACAAATCTAAAATTTTCATAACATAAGCCTAAAGGAACATTAAATCAATCATTAAAATTTTAATAATTATCATAATTATTTCAAAAGAAGATGCCAAGAGGTAAGAAAATTACCCTTGCCACAAATTAACTGATGGTATCAACACAATTCCCTGAAGCCTCCTTAACTCCATGACACCAAACAAAAATACCATAAGGTACCCACATGCTGTCTGGTAGATTGTGTTTAATTGGTGCAATTAGTCCAGTTAATATGAGCTCATGAAGCCATCTATTCACCAGTGCAGCAGCCAGAAAAATTCTTTCAAAAGTGCTATATGAAAATGATGTTTCTACCTAACACACATTTTCCTGAGAGCCTGACTAGGCCTTGACTCATGCAGTAAACTGCCCAATAGATTCTTTTTATAAAAGCAGAAAGTGATAAAACACATTTTCTATTCAGAAGTGGTGAGAACGGAACAGGTTAACCCACTGAACTCAAATCTCTGAACTCAAATCTATATAGATATATTTTTCTATTTTATATTTACCATGCATGTAATTATTTCCTAAATTTATTATTCTTGAAATTGGAAGTTATCAGTTGAATCTTGAATAGGGAGTTGAAATATGTAAATGGGTAGAACCTATTTCCAACTCCTTTGATAGCCAAACACTTCCAAATGGCCATCAAAGTCAACTAAATGAAAGTACAGGTATGCATTTTTTTTAAACTACAGCAAACTCTTTGAAGTTTGAAGTGAATGGATTTCTAACGGATTTCTTAAACATCTGCAAACGGGTAAACTTCCTGTAAAGGCCCTCATTTTCCTGATGCTGTGAAGGTCCTTGAAAGAATGAGATTTGAGATACACATAGATTCATCATACCAAAATGTTTGTCTTATTCATCCTTTAGTTTGATGGAGATGAAGCAGCCTGCTCCCTGGTGAATAACATCAGGCTAATTATGCTGCAGCCTGTGTAACAAACACAACTAACTGCCATCCAGGGAGTACACAAAGTTGAAATATAACAGCCTGTTTCTACTGATTCATTTGAATCCTTGCTTTTTCTCTCCCACAGAGCTCACATATTGGATGTTTCTGAGTAGCAAATCGAATCAAGAAAATGAAAGCTGTTATTTTGGTTTGGGCTAGATAATTATTTTTTACTGTTTATTAGTTTTAGAATAATCAAAGTTTATTAGTAAGTTTAATTGTCAGTGACTATTTGTTAATGTGGGGGGGGCAATTTTTAAGATAACAACTTTGTATATAAAATTGACATTTTCATTTTTGTTAAAATTTGTTCAAAACTGTTGAAAGCAACATCTTTCCACATTGAATGCATCATTATTTTAGAGGTGTTTCAGGGTTTCTGTAGAGATATTGGCTGAAGTTCTGTGATTTTCTGTACCTCACAAATTACATTTATTTTAAACCTCATGGAGCATAGTGATTACAAATACTTAGAAAAAGTATAGTGGAATTAAGTATTATTTTGGCTATTAAGATTAAATTGTATATATACTGTTTATAATATTCTAGTCATTACTTAAAGGCAAGAAAAACTGGTAATTTGAAATAAAATCATTTTGATAAGTTTTATACTCCTAGATATTCTGTGGTGATATAGTAAGATCCCCTCCTTTGCCAGTGCACTTATCTTTGTATGCAAAGACTTACCAATACTTTCCAATAATGTAATAATGAAATCCCTTAAGTAATTTTTCTTAGGGGGATTATAACACTCACTTGCAACAATTGCCCTGAATTTACCTTATAAGAAAACAAGAACTTCACATTTATGGGAACTGGGAAAAAGTTATGAGCTGAGGTGTAGATGTATTTATTCTTTGGATGATGGGACAGAAAAGCAAAAATAGAAGAGCTGAGAAAAGGAAAATTGCTTCTTAAGCTCTAACTCTGGAAATAAATCCACGTGGGAATAGTAACCGGGATATTTCAGTGACCAAGAGACAATCCAGAAAACACAAGTTGGCAGGTAAGAGAGAGCAGCTCTCTGTTCAAGATGGAAAAAGGGGAAGTTTTGTTCCTGTGATGTCCCCACCAGTCTCATAAAACCATTTCAGAATCTCTATGGTCACCAGCAGGTACTGGGAGATGTCATACTTTTAGACGGCACTTCTTGTGAATACATAGCGGGGGAAACAAAATCCACTGGTCACCGTCCAACTTCACTGAAAAGGCTGTAATATGATTCTGTTCAGGGATCCAGATTATTCCTGTGTGTTGGGTAACAGTCACACACAAGCAGCTGTATGTGCGAACCAAGAGAAGGGTCCGGAGAGTTTGCGGTGTCAGTATTTTTGTAGAAGGCAGGGCAAGAAGATTTCCGTTCAATTTAAATTAAAAGTTGAAAGAAACCTCTACTATACACAGTGTTGCAAACCATTGCCATGCAATAAAAACTGAATTTTAAAAAGTAATGAGTAATTTTAAATAAAGTAAAAAATAGAGCATCGATAGTCAAAATGAAATCCATATCTTGTTTCAAATTTATTGGAAATCTGTTATCAAATGTGACATCAGTTCTTATTTAAGAGAGAGACATTTTTCCATCCTATATAAAGAATATCCAGATATTCTTTACTATATTAAATATTGATCTATTTCTTCACACCAATTGAATATCAAAGTCACATGTATTACAATTTCTACGTACATGGTCATATTCTTATTTCATTTTTGATATAACAGATTATATGATCAGGTTCTCTAATATTAAACAATTATTCTAATAACAGAATTAAAAAAAATATTAAAAGCAAAAATTCTAAATCAGTTACTTCAGTGTGTAAGGCAATTCTATATTTACCGATATTAAGCCAAACTTTCACAAGTCGGTAAAAGAGATAAGACACAGGGAAGGGGAAATCAGTTTTTGTAAGTGCTGCCTAGATGGGGGGAGGAGATCCCTTTGGTCCTCCACCTACCCTACTGGTTGATATGCTAGTCCTGTACCTATGTCTCCAAAGGCATTGTGAGCCCAAGAAAAGGGTTATCAGAGAATTCTCAAACACTGAGGCGAATGTGTTATCTTTAGAAATAGCAAAAGCTAAGTAAATGTGTTACCCAATCTAACATTTATCAAAATATATTCTATGCATTTATCAGAAATGGCAAAATGTAATTTACTATTAGGAATTAGATTTACTGTACTTCTGAACCCTTAAATGTTTGGTTTAATTAGCAAAATGAAAATTAATTTATCAATGAATCTGAGCTATTTAGCAGAAAGTTTTTTTTATTATATTTAGCCAAATATCACAATGCTTTAGAAATAGGAAACTGAGAAACCATTTATTTCTTTCACACTATTATCCACAGTAAGTAAAAGGCTAAATATGAACAGGTACACTCAAAAGGACTAGAAAAATCAAATTTGCTACAATACACTAATAGATAAGGCCCCAATCTTTCTTCAACAACGATCAATCAAGTGTATTGCATACTTACTGCTGAAAAATTAAAAGATGGAGTTTAATGCTTTTCAATATTTGACTCAATGCTCACATTTATGATTTAATACTACACTGTATGAAATCTTCCCTATGGTTTCTATCTAAGTCTCAGAATCAGTCAGGTAAATATGAACTAAAGACATCTCCCAACCTCTCCTTTTACTTCAAAGTTTACATCAGTCACAGGTCCCAAAACAGCCCAACTGGTTACTAAAATTAGCTTGGGGGGAAAAATATTCCTGGAAGAAGATGAAAAGAAGCAGTTCAGCAACCTCATCAACAGAACATGGGGAGGAGTTAAACCCTACCTGGCAGTGGAGAGAGAAGGAAAGCAGCCGTCAGAAGCAGCCCTTGCAACATACTGGGTGATGCGGGAGCGTGTGTCTGTCCTCCTCATACAGACATGCACAGCCTGGTCTGTCCCTGCCTGCACTCAAGTGAAACCTGTGAGGCGCCCGGGTTCATTCTAGTCTCCGCTGCAGGAAGTGTTTACCAAGGTGTTGCACAAGCCACAGCCTGGCCCTGCAACAATGGCCCGGAGGCGGAAGTTCTGCCGCCTCCAGGTTCCGAGATCCCTTTACCACCAGCTTTACCACATTCTTCACTCCAGTTAGCACTTCTCCAAAATGACCCTCATCCAATAAACCCACGACTTACTGCCATCAATGTGCATAAGCAGTAGATGTGATACATCAAATAGGTGTGTGTGTGTGTTATTTGTATGTTTGCTAAGTGCTTGAGGATGTTATTCTTCTCTCACATACATCTGTGGTTCTATGAAACAGTTTTTCAAACAAATTCAATTGTTATGGAAAATCCTCTTTTACAGTTATTTTTATTTTATTTTTACACAATGGTACCCATCCATCAGGGATCCGGAAATATCCCAAAATAAGAATGTATGGCAATTGGAACTGAAGATTTTTTAGATCTCCAGTGGTATTTGTATAATCATCAGCTGCATAGGGAGATAAGGTGAGGGAAAACTTTCAAGAAGCAAAAGATATAATTTCCAGGGAAACTTCAGCAACTATCACTAGTGCTAGTGAGATAAAGATGGCAGAGTCCGAAACTACACTGTATGACTAAAAAAAAATAGCTAAAAATAATTGTGCTGTATACTAAATTTTGCATCATTTATTGTTAATTTTCATTATACTCTTAAGTAATAACATTTTATCCACATTTGATAGCTGAAAAACAGATTTAAATAGATAAAAGAATCTCACAGCTTTCTAGCTCTTCTACCCAAGTTTGACTGCTTCAGCTTTTACAAGGAACAGAAAAGAAGCATCTCCTTTTTGATTATTTATGCTTTTTCTGCACTAATTCTATACATATTTACTAATAACTACTAGTGTAAGACAATGAGCTCAAGTTGTAAGAGCAGTTATTTAATTCTTGATAGTCTAGTGAAGGAGGTGGGCAGGAGGAGTTTCATGGTGTGTAGTGAGCTCTGCCTATATATCATATTTTTTGTTTAATAGATTTGATCTGGTGGGGTATTTCTTGGATCCGGGAATGTTCCTCATTTAAACTTCATTAAACACTTTTTTCATTTAAACTAGTGGAAATCACACTTTGAGGCATGAAAAATCATCTACCAAATACCAATGCTCTACTTTAAGGTAGAGGGAGAAACTTGTATTTAAACATATATATGTGTATGACACATATACATATATTTGCATCTATACATATATAGTATAGATTGTACATAAATGGATTACTTAGATATCTATAAGCATATTTAGGAATTCATTTCAGAAATAGAAAGTATTACAAGTATGGTGACAAGAGGGGGAGTGTGGAGTAGTGTAAATTTTAGAACAGTTAGTTTGGAAGCAGTGGAGAGAATAGGTAAAGTCAGACTGGCATAAAGAAAAGGAGCTAGAGGAGAATGGGGACCAGCTGGAGCGGGTGGGAGGGGGAGGTGGTGGGTGACCCCCAGGGATTGAAATGATGTGAAATATAGATAAATAAATTAAAAAAAAATAAATCAAAATACACCTAAAAAAAAAAAAGAAAAGGAGCTAGTGGGAAGTGAAAATAAAGAAGATTAAGTGAAGCAATAAGAACAGAAGAGAAACAGAACTAAGAAATGTGGAGCGGAAGTGGGAAGATTCAGTTACTAATTTGTTCTAATAAGACAATTACTGAGGATACTGAAGTTAAGAGGTGTGTTTATTAACTGTCAATTAGTGTGCAAAATGTTGTCACTACAGCACCAGATTTTGGGGGGTTAAGCTTTGGAAATAGAAATAAAAATTCATATATGCATGGAGCTTAGTCAGTTGGAATGAAGAAAATAAAACCAGGTGATAAGTTTTAATGCAATATTGTTCCTTACCCCCAGTGGTTGGATGTGGTGGACATTTGGAGGCATATCTTCCTGGTCCTTTCCTACTCCTTCATACTTTACCAGAATCAGGAGAGTGAAAACCTGCTCTTCCTCCTGTGTACAGAGAGAGCACAGTACTGCTTCTCCAGGCTTTGAGTGTTCAGGGTCAGTGGAGACCAGTCCTCACATGAGACAGATGACAACTGTCCTCTGGTGTCTGCGATGGGTTACTTGAATATATTAAAATCTGGGGCTCTGAGTTTGCAAGCATGATACCCACAGTGATGTCATTTTCTCTGGTGTGGTCCTGTATCAATTTTAAAGAGACTGTTTTAGTCATTCTCTACCTTATTTCACCTAATTTCTCAGATGACTTAGGAATCTAGCTGGTAAGATGATCATACTTTTTAAAACTGAACATAAAGGAATGGACAGGGATCCTGGGTTTCCTTCCAGGTGACATCCATCTTGGGCCTTAAGTGACCAGTACTTAGATGTGGGAAAAGGGGAGGGAACATTTTGACGAAGGCACAGAAATTGCAAAAAGTTTAAGACTGAAGAACAGCTGACATTTATGCGAACAATAAAGCAGACTGCGGTAGCTGGAGGAACTGTCCTGTTTTGTTTTCTGAGCAGTTATTTCACTCAAGGACAACAAAACTCCTTTAAAAACAGTCATTTAGAGCCATTAAATTATATGAACAAGAGATCAGATCTGCCAACCGTGAGTTCTTCCTGAAGCACCAGGAAGACCTCTCTGTAACTGCTTCACCCAGGATGACAATGGCTCTGTCCCCAGGTACTCTGTTCACTCAGGGCAGAGAGGTATGTGCACAGGGGAGACTGAAAATAGTTCTGATTTACAGTGGTTTATGGTTTGTCAACTTTATTATGATACAAAAGTGATATACATCCTGTAAAAATTGTACTTTGTGCTTTTTGTTTTGATATTTTCTTGGCAAGTGATGTTTGGCGCAGTGCTCCCTGAGGCTGTGCATTGTGCAAGACTGTAGCTCCAGGCAGTCACGAGGTCCCAAGGGCAAACAAGGGACACCGTCTGGTTCATGGAGCTGCCAACATTTTTTGGATATGGAGCTTATGTTTTCTCATCCCATCACGTCTACAAAACAGCCATCTGAATCCCCTGCTTCTGTGATGAATAGGAAAGTGATGATTCCTTGTAGGCTGAGGTAAGTGTTCTGAACATGTGTAAGGTGAGCTGGGCTATGCTACAGTGTCAGGAGATTAGGTACAATAAGTGCATTGTTGACTTAAATTATTTTCAATGTTCAGTTGGTTATCCAGATATAACCTCAAACCCCACTGCAAATTAAGGAATATTTGTATATCTTTCTCAAAATGGCTTTACCAAAACCAATTTTCAGTCCTGAAGTCTCTCTCTTCTTTATGGTTTCCATTTTGTTACAAAAATGTCATGTAGATAGAAGAGCAAATAGTGTTAGAAGACCAACAGGGAGAAAAAGAACGACACAGTCCCCACTTACTAAGCTCCATCAAGTCAAAGTGATGACAGGTGTACAGGCTATGGGGATGCAACATCTTCCTTACAGGAAAGTACAGGAAGCAATTAGTCACTGAGTGGCAAGAATGTGCCAGTTATTTTTCTAAGTTTTTTCCCTCATTGTATTGTACTTTACTTTATTATGCTTCACAGATACTGAGTTTTGTTTTATGTTTTTTTAATATTTAATGGCACTTTACATATATACCTCCAACCATATCACCACTGAACTGTCATCTTGATTTTTTTTGCGCCAAAATAAAAAGAAACTCCATCGAATATCCTCCATACAAGTGATAAGGGTCTGATAAAGAACTCATACAGCTTAACAAAAAAAAAAAAGCAAAAAGCCTAGTCCAAAAAAAATAAGGAAATAACTAAAAAGACACTTTTCCAAAGAAGAAATACAAATAGCATATGAAAAAATGGTCTACATTACTAATAATCAGGGAAATGCAAATAAAAATCAAAATGGGATACCATCTTATACCAGTACAAGTGGCCCATATCAAAAAAAAGCGGGGGGGGGGGAAGCAACAACAAGTGTTGGCGTGTAAGTGGAGAGAAAGGAACACTTTTACACTGCTATTGGGACTGCAAACTGCCCAGCCTCTATGGAAAGCTGTGTGGAGGACTCTCAAACTACTGAAAATGAAACTACCATTCAATCTAGCAATTCCACCATTGGGAATCTACCCAAGGGATACCAAAACACTAATTCAGAAAGAAACCTGTATCCAAATATTTATTGCAGCACTATTTACAATAGACAGGATATAGAAACAACCTAAGTGCCCCCAAACTGATGAATGGTTGAAAAGTTGTGGTATATTTACACAATGGAATATTATTCTGCAATAAAAAAAATAAACCAAAAAACAAAATATGATTATCTCATGGATGGACCATGAGGAATCATGGAGGAATCATTATAG
Organism: Uropsilus gracilis; assembly: GCA_004024945.1. Taxonomy (NCBI): domain Eukaryota; kingdom Metazoa; phylum Chordata; class Mammalia; order Eulipotyphla; family Talpidae; genus Uropsilus; species Uropsilus gracilis. The sequence continues at coordinate 102,956 of PVHY01003423.1, forward strand.
GAGAAATAAGTCAGAAGGAATCATGTTAGCAGAAATAAATCACAAAGAAAAAGACAGAAACCAAATGGTCTCATCTATAGATGGGACATAGGGAAAACAAACAAAAGAGCAAGAAAAAGTCAAAATAAGCTAACATTGGAACTGGGACAAGCAGCTAGGGAGGGGAAGGGTTTGGGAGAAACTAGGAAAGGGACGAGCACAAAAAGTTCAAGGTGCCTGTTATTTTATATGGCCATGAACCAATTTTCAACAAAACCCCTAAAAGGAAGCATCGTTGAAATATCAACATCTTTTTTGAGCACTTGTGACAAATCTTTGGAACTCTGGGTGTAGAATTTCAGCACTTTTTATTAAATTGAAACATTTCTAAATAATGTGTTACCTTATAATTATTTCCAGAGTACTGAAACTGAAACTCCTTTGCTTCTTTGCTGAAACTCTGCTCCTTTGCTTCATGTGTACCCAGAAACTCCAGATGTGCACTGAATAAATGATACCTGTGATACTCTTAAGGGATGTGTTACAGAGCTTAAGGAGATTTTTCCCAGGGCTGAGCACATGTTTTATACAGGTTCCCCCTCCTTAAATAACAGAACAAACAAAAATACAACTGTAGACATTCAAAATAACCTCCAAGAGATGTCATTGTCTAATTAAAACTTTAGAAAACCTTTTTATAGTTTAAACAAGTGGTTAAGCCACAGAGAATCACTAAGAAAGTAAAAATAGGTTTTCAGTATCAAGATTTTATTTACATTATTTAGAAATGGTAAAAGTAAACCAAGCATGCAAAGAGAATGGCATGCAATCGACTATATATCAACTCAGTGAAATACGAAGCCAGAATGAAAAATTACCTTTATAATAGATTTTATAACTGAAAGTCTTTACATTTTAATATCAAAACAAAGCAATAAAGTCATATCCAAAATGACCAGAATTAAATAAAAAATTCAAAAATTTATTCAGAGTAAAAAACAAACCAAAAAATATTCCAATGTATTTAAAAGACTTTCCTGTGTATACTGGGAAGATGAGTACTTTTATCACTCTCCTTTCTTAATTTTTAAATAATGACTAAGATTGCTTTTATAACTTAAATTTTATATAAAATAAACACCAAAAAATCAGAATCTTTTCCTAAATTATTGACAGGTTCTCCCTCCCTTAAACTGATTCACGTTGGGAAATGAGTCATTATTGAATTGCCTAGAACATAACATAGTGTTTAGAAAAGAGTAGCTACTGAATATATGTTTGCACACTGACTTAACGATTAAAAAACAGAGTCTCTGAGCCACAAGTCAAAAAACAGAGTCTCAGAAGTAAAGGTGAAAAAAGAGCTGTTAAAACCAATCTTTTAAAACCAAAACCAATTTAAAGACTTAGGGTTTCCTTTTCTAACTTATCATATTCCCATGTGTGCTAAGTATATAGTGTGACACAAAGGAAAGCCAGCTATTTGCTTTTAAGCTTAGTAAATACATTTTTACATAAGAAAGCCAAGAGATTTTGTTATCACCTTTCAGGTACCATATTTACACAAGATTCTACTTTCTTGCTTAGGTTTTATTGTTTGGGTTTTACACTGACCACAGTCAATATCCTTTGTGGTATGGAATTACTTGCTATGTATTTAACTCCTGTACATTCTGTTAAGTCCTTTGTAACATGTCATGGCCTTTCCATTCACCATAAAATATCTAAATTTAAAAGCAGCAGGTAATCAGTACATTTATTGTACCCAATCAAACTGATGCACCACTTGTATAATCCAATGCACTGAACAAGCAGGTGTGGCTTGGTGGAGCACCAAGCAGAAAGAGGGTAGACATTGTTCCTCTTTAGAGCTCTGTTTTTCCCACTTGTTCTGTACTGACTTGCCCACCCCTACAGCCTCCTTTGTAGGAGCTTAAAAATTAAAATAAAGGCCCAGTATGATACATGCCTTTTACATCTGCAAAAGCAAAAATAAACCCGAGAGGGCCTACATTGGCCTAAACTCAAGTTTCTGTTCCTCTTCCGCTCCCCTGGTGAGGTTCCCTAAGTATAGCTCCTTATCACTGGGATTAGGTGGAGCATTGTTGCTGCTTATTTCTAAGCAGGGGGCATCTGTTCCCTACCACCCTGCAGAATTATTCAAATAAGTATATCACATTCTCCAGTGGGAACCTGGGGGCACCTCTTCCCCTAGGTACTACGATCCCACACCCCAAACCCTGGTTGTTCCTCTTTTCCCAAGTGCAACATGTATGATCCTGCACATCTTCCCCAACCCCAGACGAATGACATAAATTGGCATCAATCTTTTCTGTGGGTCACTGGGTGTCTGTTGCTACTCATCCCACTAACAGTAGCCTGGGGTTTCTCTCCATTGAAGGGGGGACTATGAAGACAAATGAGATGTCCCAACAGATATACAACAAATATGGTTTTGATGCAGGGTAGTGACGCACTTAAAAATTGTATTGGTGCCAAAATACCCTGGTGGATGGAGTCTGAAAGAACATGAGAGAAAATAGGAAGTGGGAAGAGAAGGGTATATAAAAGGAAAGAGTGAGGGAAGGAAGAGGGAGAGATGAGAATGGCAGACTGGGAGAACAGGCACTCATGGCCTGGCCAGGGGAAGCACCCTGAAAGACTGAGTTGGTGGGGGCAAAGAGCCATGGTGCTGGCAGAAGAGTGGCTGGTGAAGTGTGGCACCGCAGTAAGTTGGCGTAGTGAGCTGGTACCTGGAGATGGCCAGGAATTTGGAAAACTGATTTGTGCATCAGCAATTGTGGAAATAGGTCTGAAGAACCTTGGAGAAGCAGAACAGCATGGCACACTGGAGAAGAAGCAAAGAGAAAACTCTGGAGAAGGACTGGACTTTTCCAGAGTGTCTGCCTCAGTTTTGGAGGGGTAAAGGGGCACCATCTTGGACATGTGTTTGGAACTTTCGAACTAAATGGTGACTGGAGTATAAGATAACTGGTTACCTGTGGCTTTCGTTTTCTTGGTTAATTTCCCTTGTTAATAAAACCCTGTTGTTGAACTGCATTTGAGAGGCAATTGCTATGCTCAGGTGAGCCCCAATTTCAGTCTTGAGAGGCATTCTGTTTATATTTGTTTTGATTTATTGTGTTTTAATTTTATAGATAAACTCATTCCTCTTATTTATAATCAAGGCTAGTGAGAGGGTTTTTTTTTTTTTTTTGCTTTGTTTTTTAGTCTCACAACCTGCCTACTTGTGAAAATCCAGACTGAAAAATCTTTAACCTCTCAAACTCAATTCCACTCTTCACAGTGGCTACCAAGGCTGCACAGGACATGCATTCCAACACACTGTGCTCACCCTGGTATTTCTTCTGGTCTCTGAACTCATCTTGTTTCCACTAATCTAGTCAAACTGGGTTCCTCCACACCACTGAGTATACTAGGCACAGGTCTGTCTCACCTTTGGTTTGACTATTCTGTCTAAAGTGATCTTTCCTCAAATATCTACCTGAATGATTAGCTTTTTCAAATATTTGTTTAAGAGCAACATCTCAATTAGAATTCATATTATAAATGTAACATATTTAAACATATATTTAGTTAACCACTTGAACCCACCCTAGCACCATTGAGGGAAAGTCATCTATTCCTGTACCATTATACTCCAAAATCACTCAACAAAAGAAACTGGATTCTGATTTATCTGTTAATGTAATTGTTTTGTCACTAAATGGAAAGTGACCTATAAGTGTAGTATTTTGGAGGCTCTGACCCCTCCTTTGGTAACAACACTAACTTCTTAGTTCACTTTGGCTTATTCAGGCCAGGATATCAGGTCTAAAATATGCAAGATATATATTCTGCTTTACTTCTGCTTGTCTCAAACTTTTGTACAAAGCCCAAATCTCCAACTTAAATTTTCACATGATTTAATTCAGTGAACTTTGTCTCTGGCCATTGTACCCTAGTATAGCCCATGAACGGTCTCAAACAACAATGAAGGATGGAATGCTCAAAATCTAGAGTATCTCTGCAGACTGGAAAACCCAAAGAGTCAATATTACAGCAATTCACTTCAAGCCAGAAGAAGCCAAGGTGGCACCTTCAATCTTTCTTCAAAAGAAGGAGATTTCAAATTCAATGAGGAAACCAGGATATTATCGTCAATTCTCCTCCAAAGGCACAGTTCCCATATTCTTTCAGCTCCAACTCCAAAGTGGTCCCCAAACCAGCAAGACTCACTCAATACAGCAGCAACAACTAACACAGTTGTCCCACAAAAAACCAGCAACACAGCAAGCCTCTTCAGGTCTCCAGACAATTTCTAGCTTCAGCTTCAAAGTTAAATAAAATTCTCAACTACCAAATTTCCAACTCCATTCACACAAGTCACAAGTTTTTCCAACATGCTTCCTTGGGCTCCAAGTAGCCCAGGCTAGGGCCTGGACCCTGCCTGTTCCCACACCTGGAAACTGGCAGCTCCTGCTGCTCTTCTCTCTCCTCTCCTCTGTTGCTCTAACCTCTCCATGTATTTTGTCTTAGTCTCCTCCCTAATCTCCTCAACCTCTTCTCCTTGAGAGAAGGTTTAACTTCCCTTCTCTAAGTCTGTACCTACTAATGACCAATAGCTGCTATCCTAATGCAGCACCACCAGCACTGGGGGCCAATTTCACCACAGCGTCCCCCCATCATTTCTATGAATGTGCTTTTGGGGGGACATTAGATTAACATTTAAATTAAACTTTTTAAAATCATTTCACTGAGGTACATTTGTCATGTACGAAATTGTAGTTATAACATACCCAGGTCAATGAATTTGAGGATATGAACATAGTTCTGAAACTGAAATCAGATTAACAAATATACAAAAAAGGGGACTTAAGCAAACTTACAGACAGGAGCAGGTGGCCCTTTAAACCCAGCTACTCTTTAGGTTTGTCCCAGCTGCGCAAGCAGTAGCAAGACCACACTAATTTAAAAAGAGGCAAAAACAGATTTACTCAGTAAAATACAAAATAGATGAGTCACTGATCATACAATGAAACATTTTTTAATAATTTTTTTATTTATATATACATTTCACAACATCAAAACCCCAGGGGTTTACCTCCCTCCCCTCCCTTCCACTCCCCTCCCTTTCCCTCCTGCTCAAAGTTGTGCACTTCAGTTTGGTGCTTAGCTTGTTTTGACTTTTCTTCAAGTCTTTTGTTTATTTTTTCACTATATCCCATATATTAATGAAGTCATTTGGTTTCTGTCTTTTTCCTTCTTTCTTTCTTTCTTTTTTTTTTTTTTTTTTTTTTTTTTTTTTTTTTTTTTTTTTTTTTTTTTTTTTTT